>CAIGRO010245028.1:0-11048 GCA_903798355.1 Fraxinus baroniana
ATAAACAAAAAAAGAAAAGAAAAATGAAAGCATAGAATATCCACTAGTTGTTGCTATTCCCACCTTTGAATAAACGGAAAATGAAAGCACATAAACTTTTGTTCATGGCAGAAGAATTACTTGTATGAAATGGACATAATGAATAGAATTATTCTTGGTGTACAAGGAGTTCTCACACAAGAACCCTACTTTTTTATTGAGGTGGGTCCCACGTGGGACTCACCCTTTGTGGGTGTTATAGGGGGTTCTCCCTGTACACCAAGAATAATTCTAATTAATAATGAGAGTTGTTTATTAGGTAACAAAAACTAAAAATGAAAGCATGGTCATCATATTAAGGGATAAACTCTTGTATCAAGTGGTGATCTTGAAACAACACAAACTAATCAACTTGAGCAAAGAACTTCAAAGCCACAAGTATCCTGGTAAAATGGAATAAACTTGGCTAAAATACCTATCATTCCATATGGATTCAAGTATTCCAGGGTTCTTGGCAGGGGGAATGATAAAAATTGGGGATTGGTCTCAACTCTCAACTCACATTTTTTGTAATAGGATACTGTTTGCCAGCCTTTCCGTTTATTAATTTTTGAAAATATGTCTATTTTTTTTTTATGAGATATTTTTCATGCCAATCAAATACACTCTAATATAATTTCCGATTTATAAACAAATTTAAGTTTAAAGTTTGAATTATATCTTCTGTACATAATCTGTTTATGTAGGAATAGCAAAAAAATCGACAAACTCGATACAAGCGGCCCCCGTCCCGAATGGGGCGGGGATTACCTGCTTAATTGGGATTCGGGTCGGGTAACTTTGCTCCGCGCTAGGTACGGGTAAATTTTTTTTATTTTTAGAATTCGATACTTTAAATGGAAACTTCACAAAATTTCATTAGTTCTAATAAAAATGACAACTAAAATTATCTAAAAAATATGACAAATAATAAAAGTCTTAGTTTATCGAATATATTTGAATAATTTAACTTTTAAAAATAAATAAAAAATATAATATTATCTCAATTTAATGAACGTGGAAAATGAATTATTTAAATAATAAAAAAAAGGGGTCCCTCTCCGCCCCCGCCTTAAACGGGTAACATGGTGGGTACGGGGTGAGAAATCATCTCGTGGGGCGCGGGACAGGGGAGTCCGCCCTGACCCCGTTGCCATCCCTACATTTATGTGACTAATTTATAATCTGATAATAATAAGAACTTTTAGTATTTGCACAATTATCCCATATGCTATAAAAGAAGGAATGTGATGTGCACAATTCATTTTTGTAGTACTCGTGTTCACACTCAATTCGAATAGATGATAGAAGACAATATTAACTTGTTTAATAAATTAAAAGAAATCAAAATTATTTATATTCATAAATTTCCTAATACAAAAAAGTAAAATCTTCATGGCACCATCATAAAAGTTTTGATATATTTTAAAACATAGATGAAAAAATCGGTGTTTGCTAGTTTTTTTTTAACACCGATTTTAAATGATTTAAAAATTACCCAAAATCGATATAGTGTAATTTTGACCAATTCTCTTAAACCTACCAAATCAATGAGTTTTTACTATTTCTCATATTATAATCTAATTTTACCTTTTATATAATAATTATTTTTAACCAATATATTTTCTTCAAAATTAACTTGTAAATAAATATACAGTAACTAAAAAATTATTAATGAGCAAAAAAATTACATTATAATTAAAAACACTTATATATAGGTAAAATATTACTTTTAAGAAAAGAAAATCAGATCATAATTAAAAACTACTTATAATTAAAAAATCACTTTTATATAAAAAATTATTTATACAATAAAAATACTATTAATAAGACAAAAATTCACTTATAAAATATAAGTAAAACATTATTTTTGAGCAGAGAAATTGAGTATAAGAAACTATATACCGAAGGAAAAATAAACTCCCAAACATAGGTTGGACAATTTTAAAAATCACTCAAATCTGATTCGCTCATAAATTCTCAAAATCAGTATTTTAAAAAACGCTCATAACCAGTTCGTCCAAATCCCCAAGCAGGCCCTAAATAGATTAAAATTAAGAAACACGAGTACTCGTACTCCATAGATTGAACACGTGTACCAGTACTCACTATGTTGAGAGCAAGATAAAATGCACACAGCATAAGCAAAACTCCATTTTGATAGAAAGGGACGTGATTTTTCATTCTAACTTTTCTAAATCATCTTTCTTACACATTTCACTTAGATACACTGTACGAGATGAGCAATAGAAACAGTTGAAGTTAATCCTTACACAACATAAACCATGCCAACCTCAAGGAGAGATGCTGGAGGCACCTTCAACGCCACATCCGGCCCCCTGCAGTTCCTTCTAAGGAAATTATAACCGAAATTGATCGCCAACCTCTTCAAGAGAGACGAGCCTTGTTTTGTCTTAACATGAGAGTGCCCGAGTATGAATGCAGTCCCGGCTTGTTGAGCTGCACGTAGATCTTGTAGTTCTTCACGTAATTGAACATCCATTTCCGACCCTGGATCAGCTTCAGAGTCAGTATCGATAGCGAACCGAACTCTTCGTTCCACGACGTCTAAGGGCTCCATTTCAATTACATCCATTACGCTATCGACTGTTGAGAAACCAACTGAAACACTTGCTGGCTGCACGCTTTCCTCAATATCAAAAGGTGGGCCTCCGGAGATTGCCACTGTTCCTATCACTGCCAATCTACACTCACTTGATGATGCACCGGATCGATAGCCATCATCCTTGTTGCGTGCTATAATGCCATGCTCCATGTACCAATCATAACGGATAAAATCAGCCAGCCTATTAACGAGTTCAGATTCAAAAGAATCGACATCCTGATGGACATCCCGGTATCCATATCGTACAATGCACCTATATGAACGATGAGATACAGGGCCCACACGTCCTACGAGGTACCTCTCGGCTGGGGGAACAAATGGTACTGGTACAGATTTTATACACACGAAAACAAGGAGACGGTGGAAAGCAGGGAGATTGGTGACAAAACGAGAAAAGTTGGCAGGAATACCGGAGGTCAAATCAGTGAACACAATGCCAATGCCAGGGACCCGAGCTATACCTAGGCTGGGACCTAAAGCCAATAGCCACTCCAGGGAAACCTTGTTGTGGAGGTCATATTCATATTTCTTAATGGTGGCATAGTGCCAAACGAACATAATGGTAACAAGAAAGAGTGCAAGGAGGATGGGAAGCCAGGCACCTTCACGGAATTTGACAAGGGAAGCAGAGAAGTAGAGTAATTCAATAGATCCGAAGAAAAGTAGAAAGATGAATGCCACAATTGGAGGTTTTTGCCAACAGAGGATGATGACCAATGATGTGAGGCAAGTAGTCACCAACATCACTGCCATTACTGCCAACCCTGCGAATGATAGGTAATAAATAAAAATGTCTGCTAAAACACATCATTTAGTTATATACTACATGCCGTAAAAATTTGATGATTAATTCTAGTTTCCTGGAGAGAAGGAGCATAAATAATTTCATCTAATTATAAATCTAATTCCTAGTTCCCTTGCGAAATGTTTGGCAGGGAGGACTGGATAGCAATGGACGGTATTAATGAAGGGAAAAAAAAAAGGAGTAGCTAAAATCTTGTGCAGAATACTATCATGTCTAGTCCAGTGTTGCATAAGTATAATGTAGCCCTCTCCAGGAAGGTTATAAGTTGATGCAGCTGAGCATCAACTTGATGCCGTAAGGGGTGATTGAAAAGTTAACAATCTCAATAAAAAGGCATAATTGCGCCTGACGTACCTGATGCATTTCCCATGTGTTTTATGTCCCTGAATCCAATAGTGACAGCAATGCAAAGAATCATGAGCATCCAGTTGATCTCAGGGATGTAGATCTGGCCATGTATCTTATCGGATGTGTGAACAACCTTAACCCTTGGAAAGCAACCAAGTGACTGACTCTGGTTGATTATAGAGAACGTTCCACTGATGATTGCTTGACTTCCCACAACAGAAGCAAGTATTGCTATTACAAGTACTGGCCACCTAACACTTTCTGTTTGCAAAATATCGAGAATGTTATTATTAATATAAGTATGCATGAAATCCTAACTTATTGTATTAATCACCTCTACTTGAATCATATTTCATTTGATACAATTCAGTCAATCCTCTGGGGATGAAAGAAACAACAAGGAAAAACAAAGATGTAACAACACTTTTAAGATAAAACATCTTAATGTTATAGCAGTTGATCATAAATGCAACTATTGTGCTTCAGTAATCATGAATGTTTTGAACTCGATCTTTACTGGAAGAATGTATTCCCAATAAATTAAGAAGACTTAAAAGTTTAAAATGTAATTCCTGCCACAGAATCTCAAGGAAAGAATTTAGAATACAGTCAAAATTGTTTTCCTATTATCTGTGTTAGCCATAATTATCAAGTACATGAATTTTTTCAGAGTTAAAACAAGTTTTTGAGTATGACATATGCGATTTCACGTCATCCGAAGATGGTAGCAGAACCCTGGGACAGAATGCAATAATATGGTGTGCAAATGCTCTCTTTACCAGTATGTAAATAACAGGACCACAGATCAGTCCGAAAATTTGTGAAAATATAACTGTCTTGTGTTAGTTTAGTTCAGCCAGTGGCAACGCTATATCAAGGAGGCAATGCATAAGATATACTCGTTTGGCTACGTTTAAAAATCTTATTCATAAGTAAGTTTACTAAGTAAATAAGCTGTAAAACAAATAATTTTTTGATTGGATACAGTTGGAAACAAGTTAGTTACTTTGACAATAATGTAAGAGTTACCTTCAGAATTATTAACATATCCACACTTGTTTTTTAAGCTTAGCCAAACATGCTTGCGTAACTTTAAAAAGGATTCTCTTCTCTACCGAGGCTAACAGTGGTGAGTCATACCTGGAACAGAGACATAAAAATCAATGTCGTGAATTGTGTGGTGATGTTTTGATAAGTAAGCTGCTTGACCCATATATGCCAATATGAGTGCCGGATAAACCAAAAAGGTGAAAGCCACCTGCAACAGAAGAAAAAGACAGAACGATCACTTTCAAAGTAACTCCTTGAACTACAAGGAAAAGCAAATTAATAACAAACTCCTAATCCAAGTAGGAGAACACCTAATACAATTAATCCTAGCAAAGAGGTAAAAAAATTTCCGTGCTGCATTATTGCCAAAGGTCACAAAAGAGATGAAATGGTCTGCGAATGTGTACCTGAATTGCAGCATACGAGAAGTGTCCAAGATCAGCAAACATTGCTTCAGAACCTGAGGGCAAAGTGATAGAGAATATTGTCATCATAGTGTGGTGAACTAATCTTCGCCAATCATTAATATAAGATCTTTTCAAATTATAACACAATGATTACTTGACCACCATTCGACCATATCAAAATTATATTCGACGCCTGTTTGATGGCCATTATTTGAAAACTTTTTTTTAATATACTCGTTTTCAACCACATATTTACACAATAAAATATACTGCACGTAAACCTACAACTTTTCCCTACTTTTTAAGTTTTTAACCACACATTCTCCTAAAAATCACTATTCAAAACATTGTTTTTCCTAAATAATGGCCATCAAAAAGGGGCTTAATGACAGGTTTGATGAGCATTAAGTTATAAATTTGCCTCTTCTTGTCAAGATTTTTCCTTTTCATTTATGCCTAGCAGTGTACTGGATTTGTTAAGACTCTTGAAGAAGGTCAATAATGTGCTGCATGTTGTCTTTCACTTTCTTGCATGTATAATTAAAAATGCTATGCATGACATTTTCCTCATGGACATTTTTTAAGGGGTTCACCTGTAATGCACAAAAGAATTCCACCCAATGACATCCATCCTCCTTTTCTTGTCTTCTTCAAAAACTTTAGCATGTAATATGGGGAAAGCGCTTGATAAACATGCGGATTCCAGTGTAAAATATTGTACAAACCGAGAGCACTGATGCATATCAACCAAGTCAGCACAACTGGTGCAAAACAGAAGCCAACACGATGTGTGCCAAAGTGTTGTAAAGCAAATAGGCACACTAATATGAAGCAAGTAATTGGAATGACAGCATCTGCAAATGGGGAATAGACACAGACGTAAAAAGGATATAACAGGGAACAATCAACTATTTACTAATTCATCATTTATAAATACAAGCTGACCAAAATTCTCAAATTAGAATGAGAAACAATATTTTCCTTAGAAAGGGATACAGAATAAATAGTAGGGACAATTTCACATATTTAGGAGCTCGAATGATTTAGAGCATCAGACACACTTCTTCCATTAGATTAAGATTGACAAATCAAGTAAACAACCACCAGTTTCCTTTATATGTGTGTGTGTGTGTGTGTGTGTGTGCCCGTTAAGCCGAGAGAGAGCTGTGTATATATATATATATATTATGACCAAATGAGCAACTTAAAACAAAAGATCTGGATGCATAGGATTGAGCAGAAAATTGCTCTAAGATACAATAAAAATATAAGAAGAAAAAGAAATTGTCATGCTGATGCCTGATGCTAATTTTTTAAGACCACGTCCACGTGTTGATAATTTGAATGGTCCCAGCATCTGAGATCAAATGGATTTTTTCACAAACTTTTCAGGATGATCCAGTGGCCCCTATATCCAATAGTCATTCCATGGCACAAAAGACCATATATATTCCGACTCGATGCAGTCCATGTCCATCTAAGTTTCAGCAAAAATAGCTAGCATCAACATGACAATTTTTCTCTTTCTTCTATAAACAAATTTGTATTATTATTACTTTCCTGGCTAATTCAATTTATCCTGTGTCAAGTCTTCTAATAAGGGGCAAGCTATAATTCGTTTCATATGTAAGCATATGCACACCATAATTAGATTATAGAAAAGTTGACAAAATTTTCCATTGACCATCCCTTGCCCAGCAACCAGACAGTGGTTGCGAAAGCAAACGAGAAATAAAAAGCAAAGGCTCTGAGACAGAAATATTTGCCAATAAAAAATATTCAACAAGAACATGAAACTTTAAGGCACGTGCATTTGGGCTCCGGTTTTGTGTCACCTCAATCACTAATTTGAAGTTTTAAAGTAGATTTTATTAAATTGCATACAGGGGTTTTGATATATGTGTCCCAGCACTAATAGTGAGAGTTAAAAACAGATCAATCTAAGATCCCACACCTTTTCCCAGGCGAATATATAATTATTATTTCTTTCCTATTTTTCCATTTTTTGTAGTAGAACAAAAAAGTATAGCTAGAAAGAAAGAAAGGAAGTAGAAGGATTAAAAGATACATTCTGTAATTTGAAATTAAATCTAGACAGAGATCACACAGAAATACTAATACAAGCTTCTTTTCCTTTTCTTTCTGGTGCAATCTTTGAACAAATTTGATTGCAAATCCATCTTCAGCCCTTATCGTCATGTGCGAACGTCAAGTTTGATAGAGTAGAAAGCAGGCATAAAATGAAGCTTATAAAGAAAGAAGCTTACATTGGTGCTGATCCTTAGACATTGATAACTCTAGGCCAGAAACTGCTGAAAAAACTGCAAAACGAAACGGATTATTAGCAAATTATAATGTTCAAATCAAAGTCAAACAAATCGGGTAGAAAGGTTATCAACCAGATATTGCTGGAGTGAGCAATCCATCTCCAATGACCATACAAGTGCCGAGAAGAACTAAAATTAGCAAAGCAGTGTGCAAGGATTTATGCTTTTCAAGCACCAACTTCACCCTTGAGCTATTGTTCTTGGGCTCGGGAGGGTGTTCAAATTTATAGGTAGAAAGAGCTTCATCCGCCACTTGTCGATTTGGAAGAAGGCTAACTTTAGCATGCCTGCATATCAAGGAATAGAGAGCAAAAGTGCCCCCTGCAGCAATCTCGAATTAGGGACTACCAATGAATGACTAGCAACGAAGAGAATTATCCATTCGTATCTTACCCTCTCCATTATCATCTGCTCGGAGTACGATAAAGACATATTTGAATAAAGGAACAAGAGTTAGAGTCCAGAAAACAAAAGAAAGAACCCCAAAAATCTCTTCGTTTGTCTCAGAGTGATGAATGTCCTCTGCAAATGTGCTCTTGTATACATAGAGAGGGGAAATGCTAAGGTCTCCATATACAACACCAAGACTCTGATACGCTAAAAGCAGAGTGGTCTTCCAAGAATCCTTCTGAAAACCAATTAACGATCAACATTCCAAGAATGTAGCCCAAATAAGAATGTACAAGGGAAACTTTAAAATAAAATATACTTTACTGACAAACACTGAATATAAATGGCAAATTGGACCCATAAAATAACAAGAACTATGAATTACAAACCTTTGAAGTGCCCCAGCAACGCCCATAGTCAAGATCCATGGTTCTTGAACGTTAATCTTTGTTCAAAATTGCAGGTAATTGTAATAATTAACTGTAGATCATCAAAGAAGCAGATTTATGAAATTAGCCAAAAAATAAAAAAATGAAGAGATAATACTACAAGAAAACACCAAATGATAGCCTAATAGCTCTAATTTAGAACGAGAAATATGTAAAAAGCAACAATTATTGCCTACTTCTCACTAAACCCATGTGGCATGCTCACGCCTTCAGCATTTTCAATAAGATGACGTCTGTAATCTTAAGAAATTTAAATGAGGCATCAAAGTCATCTCTCATCAAAATTATTAACAAAATGTGAGCACCAAATTAATTGAAACTCATTCATTTGCTACACTTTCTTCCCTGTTTTTGGTTGACAATAAGGAAAAGAACGCGATTCTTCAGTGACTATTTGCCTCTAACATAAGCAAGGAAAAACCCATCCAATACAGATAAAGATAGCTTGAAACCCACAAAAAAATCTTACAGTTTACACAAAAATCGGTGGTGATAATTCTTAATTTTTTCAAAGACGACAAAATGCATTAGACAAAAAACAAGAGAAGGGACAAGGGAGTGGGCAAGAAAACAAAGATCACATGATTCAACGACAGGTGCATTATCAAATCAATCCCACCAACTTGAGCCCACAGGAATAAAGGCGAATTGAAGGACCTCAAAACCCACTCTCTTTATGCGCTCCCCTATACATATATACATACAAATAGATATACACATGTATATATACTAATATTTTACTTAATTTTGCACTTCGCTTGAAGACTGAGCTAAATTCCGACCAACTTGAAGAAATGGGAACACACACACGGACGCATATACACAAATATTGTTAAAAAATGTACAAGATAAAAAGGAATAACACCACTTTATTGAAAAGCTGATAATGGGTAGCTCAAGATATGAATACATGGCTCTGATTTCACCTAAAACTAATTCAACAATGGCTCAATAAAGGATCTCGAAAGCATTCTAAACAAAACTAATTAGCAACACTTGCCAGGTCTAAAAGCAAAAACGGATACAAATTCTGTAAGGGCCTTGAAATTGTGAAAGATAAAAGGTAGAGGAATGCACTAGTGTCATGTTCTTTTGTGTAGAGGCAGCACCACGTGATTGTAGTATGGACCACCCACTGTGCATTCACAGCTTCAACGTTCTGTTTCAATTCTAAAGTATAAGAGTTAAAACTACTGCAGAATTTAAGGCATCTTTTTCATATCACCATTGGTAAGTCTCACTGTTGTTTTTTTTCCTTGTCAATGTGTTAAAATTATGCTGGAAATTGATTTATGAATCTTGAAAATCTTTTTGGTCAAGTTATTTATTATAGTGTATCATATCTAATGGTACGCTATTGGATCAAACAATAAACATGTTGTTGATAAAAAGACGGTTTTCCCATTTTTTTTTTTTTTTTCCCTTGTCAATGTGTTAAAATTATGCTGGAAATTGATTTTATGAATCTTGAAAATCTTTTTGGTCAAGTTATTTATTATAGTGCATCATATCTAATGGTACGCTATTGGATCAAACAATAAACATGTTGTTGATAAAAAGACGGTTTTCCCAAATGAAATAAAAATTGGATTCAAGTAATCGAAAAAATATTTTCGAGTGTTAGGTGAAGAAATAATCTATTTGTCTAAAATTCAAATGACTCTATTTCTCTTAAACTTTTAAAGTATTTTTTTTTTTGAGGAGTCCAAATTTGGGACCAGCATTTTAGGCAATATCTTGTGTCGTACAGTTGGTTGTGTTGATTTGTGTTACAAAGAAAATCTATGTAAATTTACAAAAGCAAGTCGACGCCAAGTAAATTATTCACGTAGACTAGCATAATTTATTAATTTAGGCTACTTCAAATTTTAAAAATCGATCGTAGTATCTATTCAACTTGACTTACTTTAGACCTCTAATGCCCTACGTATTCCCGAGTGGGACCAAGTTCATTCCTCCTTAATAGGCCTCTCGGAAGCATAACCATCACATGGAGTGTTGGTAATGGTAAAATTGATAATAGATTCGCTTGTAGTTTGGTATTGATTAAAATTTAAATCAAAATTAATAATTAATTTCAACCATATATTTTACAAGATTCGTAATTTTTTAACCATATTTCATCAATTTTTATAAAAATCTGCTAAAAATTTGATTTTAATTCTCACCAAATAAGGGCTTAATAACAAATAAATTATAGTGATAATATTTGTTTATATTAAACAAAAAACATAAACAAAATGATTATTCCAAAATGTAAGAAGGTTAATGCTGTACCAGGCCTGGCAAAACAGCTCTCCTCGAGGACCCACCTTATTAAAAAACCCCCCAAATGTTTTATCACCCACCCCCCATGACACAGTTGCTCTACCAGACCTCTACAAAGTCTGGTAGACTGGTAGAGCAGCACGGTTCATGTAAGAATGTGTTCTCTATATCCGTAGGAATGATAAATTTCCTTTTCAATAAATATATAAAAGATGACATCTACCATGTGAAGATCTATGGATATGTCTATCTTTTGGGATTTCTCACAGGATAATAAGGTATCTCCTATACGTGGCAGATCTCGAACTTGATTGCATGCCACATTCTACAACTAGGGTTTGAGAAAAATTGTAAAACAAT
>CAIGRO010245044.1:0-16154 GCA_903798355.1 Fraxinus baroniana
AATAAAAAATAAAAAAAATAAAAGGACCAAACGGTCACTGAATAGTACCCGATCAGTTCGTGGGTATGAATAGTACGAGTCGAGCACTCGGAGCAACGAGCCGCTCGACCCAATTACTACCACTACATGACATCATCACCCCCGTATGATTTCCCAAACAATCTTTCTTTTTCCTGCTTAGATTATGTCATAAGTACATGAAGAGAGTAAGTGATGATGTACACAAAAAAGTTCATCTACTACCATTTTCTTTTTACTTCTTTAATATTTAAAATACATTTTTTTTTTCGTTTCAATTTCAAAAACACATTTTTAATAAAATAATATTATACTTAAATTCAATTTTTTTCTTATTTTTTAATTACACATTTCTCATCAAAATACTATTTTAAAAACATTTTGTCGTCCTCTTGAAAAATTTCTTAACATGTAATACAAACCTATAAAATTCTAATCTAATTAAAACATTTACGTGCCAGCTTCAACCTGAAAGAATCCAAAAACACCAAAAATAATCACAATCGAAAAACAGAGGGAGAAATGTTTTCGCAATTCGGAGCGACGGCGGAGTCTCTGAGCAAGGCGTCTACGATGGTGTTCCGGATCGGCACCGATGCTCATCTTTACGACGATCCGGATGACGTCAGCATCGCTCCACTCCTTGACAGCAAGTTCGACTCCGAAAAATGCGAGGCCCTCAAGAGGTTGCTTGCGCTCATCGCCCAGGGCTTTGACGTCTCCAGTTACTTCCCTCAGGTTCCAGCAGTTCACTTCGCCCTATCGTTATTAACTTGAATTAATTCAAACCACTTCGAAATATTAGATTTTTTTATTCGTTGAATGAGATATTACATTTGTCATGTTAAATCTTGGTACAAACGTAATCTTTTGGAGTATGATTGAATTGGGGATTTGAGTAGGCAGTTTTATGTAATTTGGGAGAGAAGTAACTTCGATTTTGTATCCAGCGTGATTAAAGTCTGCTATTTGACTTATATGTTAAGATGTATAATCCTACTGAAGTTGAACTCCATGTCTCTTATTTGACAATTAACGTTTGAAGTTTAATACTATAGCTAATCGTGAAAATGTAGCTCTAAGTGTTCGATTGGATTGAGGATTCAATTAGGTAGGTTTGTTGGATTCTTATATAATCCGGGAGAAGTAAATTCGATTTGTATGTAATGTGATCAGGCTTAATGTTGGTTTTTCACTTGGCTATTTGACTTCTGCTTTTGAAGCTTTAAGATTTTCTCTGCTTTAAGAGTTCATTTGATTTCTTTTGGGTACTTGGTGGAATACAGGTGGTGAAAAATGTGGCGTCGCAGTCCCTGGAAGTTAAGAAGCTAGTTTACTTGTATCTCCTGCACTATGCTGAAAAGTATGCCAGACAGTAGTAGCTAAATCACTCTTTTTTCCCCCTTTCTCCCTCTGCTTACTAATAATTGGTTAAATCTACATATACAAGACAAGTTGGGAAACCAAACTGTTAAGTCTTTCACAATTTGATAACTAAAGGTAATCATATGAGCTACTACTTCTGTTATTAGGCGGCCAAATGAAGCTTTGCTGTCGATAAATTGTTTTCAAAAGGACTTGGGAGATCCTAATCCATTGGTAAGGGCACGGGCACTCCGTACGATGGCAGGCATCAGACTGCATGTGATTGCACCTCTAATTCTGATGGCCATGGGAAAATGTGCCAGAGATCCATCAGTTTATGTTAGAAAGTGTGCTGCAAATGCACTTCCAAAGTTACATGATCTGCGGTTGGAGGAACACACAGCTCCAATAGAAGAGGTCAATTCACAACTGCTATTTGTTTTCTAAACTCTGTACTTCTTTTTCCAAGCATAATTAATCTTTCTGAAAGCAGGTAAAGGAATTAAAATACAAGGCTAAGTTTCTGTACTGTGACTACCTTCCTCTTCTTTCCCTTCTTACTAATCTGTAATGTAGGGAATATTAAACACTTGTTGGAAAATAAACAGTAGTATGTTGGGATAGTCAATCTTAAGCTTTTATNAGTATGTTGGGATAGTCAATCTTAAGCTTTTATTGGTTTTTTTTTTTTTTTTTTTTTTTAATCAGAAATTAATTCCAATAAGTGGCATGAAATAAAGCTTTTAACGATATCGGATGTAGGAACATTATGTATGAAAATCCCCCGCTGCAATAGGCAGTTAAAATGTAAAATCTCGTGCTAAATAATGGTGTAAATATTGAGAAAAGGGTTATGATTGTGTTGACCGTGTGAATTCTTATGAATTCATTCTAATTCTTGGAAACTCGAGGCTAGCTATGAAAATACCTCATGCAACAGGCGTCATCGATGTGAATTTTTTCTTGTCATCCCGTTTGGATCACCACTATATCTACTGAAAGAACCAATCCAATGAAATCAAATCCTTTCCAATCATTCGGGCTGTTAATTTTTTGGTCTCTACTCGCTCTACTAAGAACACATAATTTTTATGACGAGATATTCTAAACCTTGGGGAACTCAATAGTAATGAAATTCTCCAAGCTTAGACTTTTTGAAATTTCTCAGTATTAATACGAGTGAAGTTAACATTAGATAAATCGAATGACAGCTTGATATTTACCTATGTCCTGAAAATATAGAAACAATCTTTAAATTCACCATAAAACTACAAATCTTTCCAAATGGAACTTGTTGCAAATCCAGGCTTTTGATGCTAGTTGGCAAACATTTTGTGTCAGAGGTCTTTGTTATATGTAATAATAGTTGCAATACAAGCTATGGAGCAGATGTGACATAATCATGCATAATTACATGAATTGACGTGCTCTTATCTTGCAGAAGTGCACATATTGCATTTAAGTGTTGATTTTGCTCATTTTTGCCATTGGATGATGTTTTCTTTTCTCTTTCTCTGAAGAGTTTGATTTCCTGACTGGAAATTTTCTCTTCTCACACTTGCATGTATTATGACTTATTGGCAACTTATATTATGCAGATAGTTGGGATATTGTTGAATGATAATTCTCCTGGAGTAGTTGGAGCTGCTGCTGCGTCATTTGCTTCTGTTTGTCCCAATAATTTATCTTTGATTGGAAGAAATTACAGAAAGTTGTGCGAGACTCTTCCAGATGTGGAAGAATGGGGTCAGATTGTTTTGGTTGGGATCCTTTTACGATATGTAGTTGCAAAGCATGGGCTTGTTGAGGGATCCATAATGTTATCATCGCGTTCTTTTGTGAAGTATAATTCAGAAAGGGAGGACCTAGAACCTCATCTTTCAATGACAGAAAACCCTGATGACATCAGTGGTGAGATATGTTCTGAGATAGCAGATGTAGTCTCCAGGAGTTACCTTGAAGGGCCAGAGAAGTACTTATCTCGGTTAGGTTGCATGGATAAGAATACTTCTTCGATGGATATTTCCCATTTTACCTCTTCCAAAAACAATGATGATGTGAAGATTTTGTTGCAGTGTACATCACCATTATTATGGAGTCATAATAGTGCAGTAGTACTGGCTGCTGCCGGGGTTCACTGGATCATGGCACCAAAGGAGGACATTAAAAAGATTGTGAAGCCATTGTTGTTTCTACTTAGATCATCTAATTCTTCAAAATATGTGGTACTTTTCTCTTTCTTTGAAATTTTGCCCCCGTTTGGTACACATTAAAATTTCCATTCTCATTCTTCTACTCATTTTCAACCACACATTTTTCAATAAAATAATATTTTCCATCACATCAATAACTTTTCTTTCTTTTTCAACCATACATTCTCCATCAATCTACTATTCCAGAATATATTCTTCCAAAATAATGTGGCTCAAACACACCCTTAAATTAAAGGTGAACTTGGAATCAGTGATCAAATTTCAATGCTAATTGCTTTGTCACATACTTCTTGTTTTATGTATTGTTATTTAGAGGTTAGTGATCAGATTCTGTTTTTTTTGAGCATCTATGAAATTTTAGCATAGAATGTGCGAGTTCAGGTAATAGAAAAACAAAGGGTGCTATGTTTAAAATTCTCTTCTTATAAGCAGAAAGGAAAATGCTCCTATATGGATGAATTTCTTTTTCTTCTGGTTACTACACCCTTTGCAACAGACATGCTGAGCTATGTGGGGTTGCCATCTTATTACAACACTCTCGATTTATTTCCTTGTATTTGGTAGATTATTCTTGTGTTAGAGCATCTCATACTTCCATGGATTGCCTACAAAAATGGCCATATAAGAAAAAGTAGATAATGTCTAAAAAAATTCATCTCCATTGCAATCTGATATGACTGGACTCAGACTGGCTCACGTGGCGAAGGATAAATATACATTGTCAAGAAGTCCATCTAGAGTTAGAGGCTCTGTTAGACATTGTCAAGAAATGCAGTTGTTCCTGATAGCATATGTTATGTGGTAGCAGATACATAATATTTCTTTCTTAAGATATACGCTAACCACCGCCTTCCAATTTTTGTTCATAGGCATCATGGCATCAAAGCTAGCACCAATAGAAAACCTTGTCTTGGTTGATCTTCTTTTAATGCTTTTCTGATTCAGGTCCTCTGCAACATTCAAGTCTTTGCCAAAGCAATGCCATCTCTATTTGTTCCCCACTTCGAAGACTTTTTTGTCAACTCTTCGGATTCATATCAAGCAAAAGCTCTGAAGCTTGAGATACTTTCCTCGATTGCAACATATTCATCAATTTCTTCCATTTTTCTAGAGTTTCAGGTACTTGAATTCTGAGGTTTATGTACTCTGCTATTTACTAAGTCAAAGTGTTTGTCTTTATAAGTTTGTTGTAGCTGAAGTGAATTTTATTAAGACAGAATTGATTCATTTCTTTTGCTACTGGTGCGTCCTTAAAGGGTTTCAATTCATTTTCTCATTATGAGGATGCCTTATCACGTTTCTCTTTAAAGATAAAATCACCTCTTAGGGTCTTGATATATTGAATTGATTTTTGTCAATTGATGCTTATCTTTTAGTGCATTGCTAGGATTATATTAGAGATCAGGACAGGAGGTTTGCTGCAGATACTGTGGCTGCAATCGGTTTATGTTCACAGCGACTTCCAGATGTAGCTAAGACATGTTTGGAAGGGCTGTTGGCTCTGGCTTTATCTGGTAATCACCACTGTTTTGCTCATATCACTGCTGATTGGTGCTTCTATTTTTCTATATCCTTTACTTGTCTTTTCTTTTCTCGTTATTGACAATTTTATGGATCTGATATCAACATCTCAGAATCCTCAAATAAAGATGTTGCATCAGCAGATGAGGAAGCTGTTCTAGTTCAAGCAATAAATTCTATAAAAACAATTATAAAACAAGATCCTCCCAGTCACGAGAAGGTAAACTTCCCAATCTTTTCTTCTGTTATGGTCTATATTTATGCATGTTTCTGATGATATCTATTTAAATCTTAATTTTCCTAATATATTGAGTGAGAGTCATAAAATGTGCTTAAATAAAAAAAATGTCATGATAAATTCCATCATCCATGCAAGAAACCATGTTCCATGGATGTGGTTTATGAAAGAAATGTATATGTTGTTTAATTGTCCTGTATGTATCCTGGTGATTTGTGTGAGATATGGTGAAATGCCAGATTGTACTTGTAAATTTTGTTGAAAAACTCTATATAAGCTTTGCCCTAGAAATACCTGACACGT
Organism: Fraxinus baroniana; assembly: GCA_903798355.1. Taxonomy (NCBI): domain Eukaryota; kingdom Viridiplantae; phylum Streptophyta; class Magnoliopsida; order Lamiales; family Oleaceae; genus Fraxinus; species Fraxinus baroniana. The sequence goes on from CAIGRO010245044.1 coordinate 5,659, forward strand.
TGACCATACTAGCTAATACAATGCTAGACATACCTGAATATTTGTACAAGTGGTTACAATCTGATGAAGCTTATTCAATTTAAAGGTAATTGTCTATTTGGTACGAAGCTTGGATTCAATCTGGGCACCTGCAGCACGGGCAATGATTATTTGGATGGTGGGTGAGTACAACAATATTGGTGGTGTCATTTCAAAAGTACTACCAACATTATTTAGATATCTTGCTGGTCGCTTTATTATGGAAGCAGCTGAAACAAAGCTCCAGATTCTTAATGCCTGTGCCAAGGTTGTAAGTAATTATTGCTTTTATTTTTTTTATCACTTGCTGTCTGCATCTTATTGTGCAGTCGAATTTATCATTTAAGAAAGAATTTTATTCTTGGTGGTTTTTCTATAGACATAAATATTATTTTCCTATTAACAGTAGTTGTATAGCTGAGTGGTAACTATTACTGGGTACGTTTCTAAAAAGAATTTGTGATTAAATGTGGTTATATTTTGAGATCAGTTAATTTATAATAATTAGGAGGAGTAATTATATTAGTGAATACATGAAATATGGATATGGAGCCAAGCAACACTGTCAATGCTACTTTTTTTTTTTTTTTTACGACGACTCAATTGCTCTAAAAACTTAGTTATTAACATATTGTCAAGAATCTGAATATTGGACTTAGGGTGTGTTTGAGCTACATTATTTTGAAAGAATGTATTATGGAATAGTATATTGATGAAGAATGTGTAGTTGAAAAAGAAGGAAAAGTTATTGATGTGATGGAAAATATTATTTTATTGAAGGATGTATGGTTGAAAATGAGTAGAAGAATGAGAATAAAATTTTTACTATGTACCAAACAGAGGCTTAATTAAGATCCAACTATTTAACTCAGATTTATGACTTTCTCAAATAAATTTATAGAATCTATATTTGATTCCCAATGGGGGATCTCATTTGTTAGATTAAGACATTGTGACCNTGAGAATAAAATTTTTAATGTGTATCAAACCAGGGCTTAATATCTGATGATCTTATTTATGAGCGAACCATTTACTTCCTGAACAGCAGTCAACTGCTTGGTTAAGTTCTCTTGATTATATTACTTTTCTGATAGCATGATCCTAAATACTGTATTAGTTTTAATCCTGCATCACTTTCTCATGTGCTTCTGTGTAGGCCTTTAAGTGTCTCAAATACATTTCCGACGCTTACCAAGTCACTTTCATTGATTTATCTGCTTGACATGTACTTTATCACTGTGAATCCCTAATTATTACTGTTTAGTGCAGTCTCGAGATCTATCAAATGTTACTTTTAATCTTTGATTGGCACTGTTTGTTCCAACAGTACTTGATTCTGGCAGCATCAACCTGAGAAACACTTTATTCTATCTCAAACTTCGTATCTAGCATTTTTGTACCTTTTCATTATCAAGATTATCATAACATAGTACTTTTACCAGTTCCCCTGCATTTCATTTGTTTGTGAAGATTATTGTAAATTCAAATCAATGTTTATTGCATATAATGGATGCTGTGTATATTACATGGAAGTGCATAGTGTAACATTGGGTGATAATCAATTGCTACTTTCGTATCTTTCCAGGTCCTCTTACGTGCCAAAGGGGAAGACATATCAATATTGAAAAAAATTGGAGGATATTTGCTTGAGCTTGCCAAATGTGACGTTAGTTATGATGTTCGCGATCGTGCTCGTATTTTTAAGAATCTCCTGTCACACTGTATAGGATCTCCTTACTTAGAAGAAGTACAGGACCGACCAGAAATTAAAGATCTCACACGCGTACTTACAGAAAGCATATTTGGGGGACAAACAAGACTGCCATCTTCTGAGCCCTTAAACTATCGATTTTATCTACCTGGATCTCTTTCGCAGATAGTGCTTCATGCAGCTCCAGGATACGAACCTCTGCCTGATCCTTGTAGTCTAATTTATGATGAGAGCTGTGATTTTTCAACTGATGTACAAGGAATAAAGACACCTGGTGTTGGTGCTGCACATAATGAACCAAATGAAAATGATGATTCCGAAGCTGTATCTGGATCTCTGGATGAAGAAAACACGTCTGATTACAGTTCGCAAGAATCTATGATTGGTTCAAGTGAAAGCGGAGGCAGCTATATCAGCGGGTCTGCTAGCGATGTTAATGACAATGCTGGACCTTTAATTCATCTCTCAGATGCTGACCTTACTCATAGAAATGTGGCTGAGGTTTCAGAGGAGAATGATCCCGCTGGCTCTAATGGCGTTGATGAATTGATGTCTAAAAGAGCTCTTGAATCATGGTTGGATGAAAATCCTGGTTTGAACCAAAATTCATCCGATCTAGGTCATGTGCGAAAATCATTGGCCAGAATCTCAATTAAGGATATTGGGGGCCTAGTTAGACCTAAATCTTATTCCTTGTTAGATCCTGCTAATGGAAATGGGTTAAGTGTGGATTATATATTTTCATCCGAGGTATCTAGCATATCTCCACAGCTTGTATGCCTACATGTTTCCTTTAGGAACTGTTCAGAGGAGCCCATGTCAGATATCTTACTTCTTGAAGAGGAATCCAACAGAAGTCCAGATTCTTCAGATCAGTCAGTGAGTGAAAGGTATTTTTGAGCTAATCTTTCATTGTTTGCATTGCTAGCATTTCCCACTAGGGAATTCCCGGACCAATTTGAATATATGCAGAACACTCATTTCTGAAATTCTGATGCCGCGTTTCTTCTGTTTTTCTTTGATATATTCTCGAACCATTTACCATCTGTTGGTTATATATGACATTCTCTTGGAACTTTTCCTGCACCTCTGTTTTTGGTGTTGGGAAGGGATGTGACAAAACATGGTTGTTTTGATAGAATCAGTGGTTTATTCCTATACCAATGTTACGAAGAGTAAGCTTGTGGTTAACATCAATTTCTCATCGAAGTTATAATATATCCAGAGATAAAATATTCCAAAACCATGATTCAGAAACCGTAACTCAGAGTTCTATTAATGTAACTTTAATGAGATTGAACTATGGGGTTTCTGTTATGATTAAAGTGAATTATTACGTTTTAAGGATGAAATATAGCCCGTTTGGTTTGGATAAAAATTAGATTTTTAGTAGTCTGAAAAAAGTTGGTGAAATATTGTGGTTGAAAAGTTGATAAAAGTTGTGGGTCCCATGAAATGCGTTGTTGAAAATGAGTTTTAAGACATAAAGGCCAAACAGGGACATATTGTATATACACATTTATCTACCAAACTATTTTGCTACCAGATACGTAACTAGTTTAAATTGAATTTGATGTTATTAAATTGTGTTTTTGTGACATGCTAGGCTTGCTAGCTGGTTTATTTTGATTTTGACGTTATTAAAGTGCATGTTTTTGTAAGATTTAGAGATCAAAAGTAGGTTCATAGCCTTGTACTTTTCTTGTCCCTTAGGATGCATGCATCTGTAGTAAAATTGGAAATGTAAATACATATGCAAATGAGTGAAAAGACTCTGCAGAGGGATTTTGGTCCAGTTGATCATTTAGTCTTCACTCTATGATTGAGTTGAACGCCTTAAAAAAAGGGTCTAATGGTATTTAAAACAACCATGACAATGCTTGTTTGTCTGGATATGCAGTTCCCCAGTGTCTCGTAGTGTAGTGCCAACTCTAGTTCCTATGGAAGAGATTGATAACCTGGAACCTGGTCAGACTATGAAGAGAATTCTCCAGGTTCGCTTCCAACATCACCTGTTGCCTCTGAAGCTGGTGTTGGTGTGTAAAGGGAGAAAGCACCTGGTGAAACTGCGACCTGATATTGGCTACTTTGTGAAACCTCTGCCAATGGACATCGAAGAATTTTCACACAAGGAATCTCATCTTCCTGGGATGTTTGAGTACACAAGGAGGTCAGTTATTACAGTTCTAAATTACCAGTAGGTAAATGTGGCCTTATTTTTTCTGTGCAGAATGTCTACACAGGAGGCTGTCTAATTATTTATGCTGTCCAGCTCATGCTGTCAGTTGCTAATGAGCTAATTAATACTAATGGGAAGGTGGGAGTTGGGGGTCTCTGCAAATTGGAAGTTGAAAAATCTAACATCCTATGATGCTGCTTCTGTTAAAATAAAAATTGTATATTGGCTTAAAGTGGAAGCAGTCAGTTCAGTTTTGCATATGTATATTGGCTTAAATTGGGGTTCCATTGCATCTTTGCTTTTGTTTTTTTATTACTGAAGTCTAGCATGTATGTGAAGAAAGTTTCTACTTCTGGAAGAATAATGGCTTCCGGATAGTTTGGTTAACATAAGGGTGTGAGCATTAGCCATCTTAAGAAAACCAATTTGACATCTGAGGTGGGTTCCTTCCTGCATATTTTGGGCTGTGGTATTGGTGCTCTTCAGATTATATGGGATGCCTGTACTACATCTCAGTTTGCTTGGCACAGGTAGGGGAATTGCAAAGGAAATTCCTATGGGATGGCCAGTGAAAAAGTAACATCTTTTGGAAAGACTTGCTGAAAACATACAAATATAGGCGTTCTATAAGCTTTGGGAAATGGATCTAGAGAGTTTCTGTAAAGCACGACTCCTTAGATTCCAGTGACTGGTGACAAATATGTATGGAGTGACCGTATCTTGAAGTCAAAGGATATGACTGTTATTGTGGATTTATGGAGGATCAAAACTAAAGTTGTGGGTTGATTCATCAAAATTTATTAGATTTATAGTTGGCTCGGAATAAGATTGGATTTGGTTTAGATATTTTATCTCGGGATACCATAAAAATGAACTCTCCTACTCTGAGTTGTTGAATTTCCTAGGCTTGTGATTTCAAAATAATTTTAATTTGTTTTCTTAGGGCCCGTTTGAGCCACATTTTTTCATCATTATAATGAAAAATATGATCGTTATCCATCACATCAACATTAAAATTCAAACTTTCTATCTCTTGTGTGGGGTCCATAACGGCTATATTTTTCATTCTCATTCTCATTATAATGTGGCTCAAACGGGCTCTTAGTGTGAGAATCCTTCATTAATTTCTTTTCCTGCCATTGCAACAGGTGTACTTTCACTGATCACATTAGCGAGCTAAATGACAAATATGAAAGCTCATTAGTTAAAGACAATTTCCTTCTAATCTGCGAGAAATTGGCACTAAAGATGCTTAGCAACGCGAATCTGTTCCTTGTTTCTGTGGACATGCCTGTTGCTGCCAATCTTGATGACCTTTCAGGTTTATGCTTAAGATTTAGCGGTGAGATATTGAGCAACACAATGCCCTGCTTAATCACACTTACCCTCAAAGGTACTTGCTCTGAACCACTTGATGTATCGGTGAAAATCAACTGTGAAGAAACTGTATTTGGTTTGAATCTGTTAAATAGGATCATAAATTTCTTGGCCGAGCCCACTCCATGATTATTTTTAATGCATTGCTTTGAAATATTAATTCTATTATGAATGGGGTCTCCAGGATTATTTGTCCACTTAGTTTTATCTTGATGTAATATATTTCTCTTGCCTTTATGAATGCCGAGTTTTTGTTTTTTGTTTTTTTTTCCTCGTCCCGATTTCTTTTGAGTGACATTGAATTCATTGTAGATGATATGTAATTGAGGAAATTTCTGTATTGCTATATGATATTTGAATTTGCGCCAGGTAAATGAATACCTGCAAATGTTCTTACCAATACACATGAACAGTTTTTATTTGTACACTGCTGTACTAATAATCAATTCCATTTTTACAGTGAATAATTTTCTATTTTGTTTTTCTACAAAGAATCCACTATAATAATTACTTAAAAGATTGAAAGAATAATTCTAATGAATTGAAACTACGAATTGTACATTCAATGAAATTAAATTAATGCATGTAGAAAAATCCATATGTACGTTGGCAATTAGTTAGTGGATGAACTAGTAGTTGCTTTCCTTCCATCCACCATATTCTTCTTCATCGGTTTCTTCCTGCAATGAAATAGAACATTGACCTGACCTAATCAGTAACATAATATTGTGAAGACAGTAACTGAAGAGCAATTAATTTCATAAGAGTTTGAAAGATTATTTCATGAAGGTACCTTTGCAGTAAAAACAATTTCAACCTGAATTTCTCCGTGATAAGTTTTATCGGTCAAAACGACTCTGTATTTTTGAGGACAGAGCTCAGTCTTTCCTTTCTCGAGTCCTAACTCTATAAGTTCTTTCACGTAGATCCTGTATGCATATAGGTTAGCGTAAGTTACACCGGACTAAATAAGAACAAGACTAAGACACGATTTGGTAAGAGAAGTGTTCGATAAAGTTTGTGTTGTCTTACGTTGCTTGGCCGAGATAGTCATCTGCAGTGAAGATGTCGTGATCCATGATCTTGAGCACGAGTTTGTACTGCTCATCCGCCACTGGATAATCAACTCTAAACTCAAACTTTTCATTCCATGTTGGGTTGCGACCTTGCCCTATGTTAGTATAGAAATTTAAATCTCATAAGTTATTTTGTGAAGGATTTTATAAAATAAGCCAGTTTTTTATTGTTGGAGGATCGTGATCTCCTTGTTCGTGTTACGTACGCTAATCAATCTTTATTATCGTAAATTAATGTTTGATTGCTTGCAATTTACAAATTAAAACCAAGTCAAATCAAATCAATTTCCCTGCAAGTAATCCTGGAAAATGTTGACAAGTAATGCATTCAACTGACTTGAAAAAACAAACCTAGGTGTTTAAAGTCAATGGTATCTTTTAACTTAAACGTCTTGCCCATTTTATTCACGAATGACTCGAGGTCGACTCTAGCTGACTTAGTTAAAAATCGTCGTGGCAAATCCATTCATAACTAGAAATATAGAGTATATGGAAGGACCATGCTAAAATAACATCATATTCTACCAAATCCTTTACATAATGGTCAAATGAATAGGGGCCTAATGTACATGTAGATTAATTCTATATGGAAAGGGGAAAATTCATAACTACAAATATAGAGAATATTGGAAAGGGGAAATGATAGATTGGATGTGTTAGAAAGGCTCTCTCTCTCTCTCTCTCTCTCTCTCTCTCTCTCTCTCCAAATAAAAAAATATTACACATAAATCTAAAACTTTTCATCACTCTTCAGCCACATTCTTCCATCAATCACTATTTCAAAAATTCTATTCTCATTTTAATGAGACTCAAACACACACTATGGACATGTTTGATGGCTTTGATTTTCCATGAATAATGGAAATTTTTCTTTTTCTCACTTTTTTGCTGTTTAATGGAAAAAATTTTCCCCACCCATGAGCCTCACACGCCCTTTTTCTTTGGAATTGTGGAATTGATTTTCTTGCCTTTTTGTGGTAGAAGACTTTCTAGCATTTTTTTTTGGGAATTGGAAAAAAGTCTAAACACAATGGTAATTTTTTTTTTTAACAATTTTCATATAAAACAAAGTCAAACGAATGATATTCGGTATGGTAAATATTTTTTTTAGCAATTGGAACAAATTCTAGACCCAATGGTAGAAAAAATGATTACTTTAATGGACAATTTTCATAAAAAATGAAGTCAAACGGACATCAAACTTTCAACATTTTTTAGGTGGAAAATAATACTAATCAAACACAATTAATTACAATTCCTAGTAAAATACTTTATAGGTAATTCAATTCCGTGTACAACATTTTCTTTCCACGAATTTTTCTCCTTTGCAATCAAACGAACCCTATACGTGACCATAGAGAAAGAATAGATGGAAAGGGGAAATAATAGATTGGATGGGTTAGAAAGGCTCTCTCTGTATATATACCTAGTAATGATGGAATATACCTCGACTATATGTGACCTCCTATCTCGTGAGATACATTTTCTACTTTTTTATACAAGGAATTGATGAAATATATGAAACCATCCTAACGTTTAGTTGCTGGGTGCCTATAGCCATAATTTTATAGATAGATAGTCGTCATTATCCGTTCGAAATTAAGCTCGTTAAGAAATTAATTCAAGCTCAATATATACATGGATAGTTACCTTTCGCAATGCTGCTCTTGCACTCTTGGTTTCTGTATTGAAGCAAAACGTATGGATCTATTTTACCTGCACAATAATGTTTATGTATATCCATCAACTATCTATAATCATCTGACCAGGTATTTTTAAAGTGCTCTTCGCTGTAATCCTTTTTCAAATCCAAAAAAAGTTGTAGAAGATGAATGATATAATGAAATTTAACACACAGTATATGAGAAAACACACACAGACACACTGACAGTCATCCATACCTAAGAATTCAGTGTTTTTGAGACGTTTAGCACCAACCAGCTTCACCTCCATTATTCCAATCGCCATTTCTCCAAGACTGAGAAGATATGATACTCAAAGAGATTAAACTGTGTGCGTGTGTGTCGAAATACTCAGAACAGTCTATTAATATTTGTAGGAATCGATTTGATGCAATGATTTGGGAAACTTGATTTTATATGCAAAAGGGTTCAACTGGCGGATTAAGTCGTCCAGTTGAATAGTTGTTAATCACGCGGCACTCAAACCTTTCTTGCTTGACATCTTCCAAGCTGACTTTTGGCGGTTTCCTATCTCATTCCTTTGGTTTTGTATGGTCGATTAGGCAATGTGAAAAGTTTTTCTTATATTTTTCATTAACCCAATTAATTTATGTAAGATTTGATTTCCCATATATAAGATTTTTGTAAGGGTGGTTATATTCCTGCCACATTTTTTTTATTATAAATACACCACATTTTAATTATACTAAAAATCGTTAACTTTTAACATTTCATTGATCAAAATCTTGTCCTTATGGTTTTCGTCCAAAATATTGTTAATGTACTTTAAAATGAGAATAAAATATTAATCGAATTTTTGTATTATTATTTGTTTTGCTTATTTAAAAAATGCAATGGGCAAATGAGTTGTTTTACTCCATTTTAAATAAAATTTTGGAGAAAAATCGTAATCAGGAATAATTTATGTTAGTTTGAGAATAAGAATACGATAAATAAAAAATTTGGACATAAATATGACAATGTGTAAATGATATAAACCTTTTATGCAATTAATATGTAATTTAATTGTTTGCAACATGACAAGAAAAAGTCTATATAAATTTGGGATGACCATAATTGACCAACTCTTTGGTGAATTGAAGTTGAATTTTCAGAATTTGTCCTTATCATTGGTCCTCTTTGTCATTAAAAGACAATCTTACAGTCTTAATGCAGTTCTCAAATAACGATGAATAAACATGTTGTTCTCGTTTCACGTGTAAATGAATACTTAGAACTTTTATTCTGATTTTTTTTTTCTTTTTCACAAAATATTTCAAGTGTTAATTATTATAACAGGAGAAGTAATTTGTGTTACATATTTCGTATTAAAATCTCACACGACTAGCACATAAGACGCATTTCAGAAGAGTAAAATCATATTTGATAATGTTTTTAAGTGATTATAAATTGTAAGTTATAAGAATGTGTGAAAAAATGAATAATAATTGTAGATTCTATGAAATGAATAGATAAAAAGTACTCATTCTGTTTCATAAAGATATACTTGCTTTTCTTAATTTTTCATATACCCCAAATATATGCAAATTTTCTTGTTGAGAGTATACTTGATTTCTTAGTTTTCTAATGTCCCTAGTTAATGTTTATTTTTTATTATTTATTTATTTTCAAATATTAACTACTCATAATTAAATTATTATTTAATGTAAGGGTGTATTAGAAAAAAATGGAAGTAAAATTTATATTTTCAACTATATTAATTAGATTTTCTTAATCCGTGTAAATATGGAAGTAAATCTATCTCTATGTGACGGGAATAGTATATTTGATCAGTTTAAATTATAATTTAGATCTTGTCAAATATACAATAAATTTAGTGACTCAAAATCGATTTTGAGAGTTATTTTCATTTTCATTTCGAAAATGCCCGCCTCGCGCACATTTTAAAACACTAATTATTATAAATGTGAAGTAATATGTACTCCTTCCGTCCTATAAAAATATATTTACTATCTTTTTTTGTCCCAAATTATATATCACTTTACTTATTGATAGTATAAATGTCTTAATTTTTTAATATACACTTAATGTTTATTGTTATCAACAAATTTGAATTGCCATTATTCAATATAGGGATATATTAGAAAAAATATAAGTAAAATTTATAGTTCCTATTATGAAAAGAGAGAGAGAAAAAAAGAGAGAATATAACTTTTATGTATTATAATGAAAACTAAAACCCTATATTCATAGAGAAATATTAAGGATATAATGGTAATAATTTCTATGGCTACAGTGGTACAATTGTCATTCATTAATAAACTTACTATTTACTAGGGATGGGAATAAAACCTTTTCAACCCGATACCCATGGGGCCTCGCCCCGAATGGGGCGGGGATTACCCGCCTAACCGGGTAAACGGGACGGGGAGGGGGCGGGGGTCATTAACCCGAAGTGGATATGGGGCGGGTATGGGAAATATAGTCCCCGC
>CAIGRO010245079.1:0-10684 GCA_903798355.1 Fraxinus baroniana
ATGTTTCAAAACAAATGTATCAAACTTTTTATACCACTGTCTTGGAGCTTGTTTAAGCTCATAAAGAGATTTTTTTAGCAGACATATAATATTTTCAGGATTACCTTTAATAAAACCAACAAGCTATCTCATATAGATATTTTCATCTAAATCACCATAGAAAAAAATAGTTTTAACATCTAATTGATCAAGTTCCCATCTAAATTGAACAAGAATTGTGGTATATTTAACAATAGGGGAAAAGATTTCAGTATAGTCAACACCTTCTTTTTGTGTAAACCCTTTAGCTACCAGTCTAGCTTTATATCTCACATTTTTATTTTTCCTTTCACCTTCCTTTATTTTATAGATCCACTTGCAGTCAATTAGTTTTGGCCTTTAGGTCTTTTAACTAATTCCCATGTTTTATTTTTAAGGAAAGAACACATTTCATCAGCCATAATAGCTTTCCAAAGTACATAATCTTTACAGTTTATAGCATCATCATAGGAGTTAGGTTCATTATCAAATTGATCTTGATAAGTAAATAAAGAAACAAAATCATCATTATCAAACCTTGCAGATGGTCTGATCTGCCTCCTTTCTCTATCTCTTGTGAGTTGATATTCATCAAGAGGCATATGAGGTAGATCAGATTGATCTAGGAATATCATCAATTTCAACGAAAATATTATTTTCATCAAGATCATATTCATCAATAGCAAGTGCAGGTGGTGCTGGTATTCCATTTTCAATTAAGAAGGGCCCCACCTCAGTTTGAACATCTTTTTCAGTAAGTTGTTTTCTTTCTAAACATGGCATAATAGACTCATTGAAGATAACATCTCTTCTAACAATCACCCTATAGCCTTTTTCATTTTTAACCCATAGTCTATAGCCTTTAACATTTTCATCATAACCCAAGAAAAAACATTTAAGTGATCTAAGTTCTAATTTACCAATATTTCGATGAGCACATGCAGCACAGCCAAATATTTTTAAGTAAGAATAGTTAACAGGAAGTTTAGACCAAACAGTTTCAGGTACTTTAAGGCACTAGTACGTGTTCTATTTACTAGATAAGTAGTAGCTTTTACAGCTTCACCTCAAAACAATTTAGGCAAACCAGAACTCAACAGCATGCATCTCACCTCATTTAATAAAGTTCTATTCATTTTTTCAGCTATGCCATTTTGCTGAGATGTGTAAACAACTGTTCTATGTCTTAAAATACCATGTTCTTTATATAAATTATTGAGTTCATAATTGCAAAATTCCAAATCATTATTTGTTCTTAGAATTTTTATCTTATGATTAGTTTGGTTTTCAATTTGTGCTTTCCAATCTTTGAAAATAGAAAAAGTTTCATCTTTTGATTTCAGTAAGAAACCCTAAATTTTTCTAGGAAAGTCATCAAGGATCAAAAGATAATATCTAAAACCAGTCAATGTAGTCACAATAGCAGGATCCCACAAATCAGCATGTAGATATTCAAGCATTTGTTTGGATTTATGAATTCCGGGTAAGAAATGTAACTTAACTTGCTTGCCAATAACAAACTGTTCACAGGAACCAAAATCACCAAGATTTTGTTTTCCAAAAACTCATTTATTTTGTAAAGACTTCAAACTTTTCTTCCCAATGTGGCCAAGTCTTTCATGCCATAATTTTGCTAAATTAAATGTTTCAGGTAAAGCAACGGTAGTTAAACCAAGTAAAGGCTTTGCATTCAAAAAGTAAAGACCATGTCTCTTAGGGGTGCTAATGATCAAATCAGTGCCCCTAAGAATTTTAATATGGCATTGACCCAATTTTATGTCAAACTCCATGTCATCCAACATGCCTAGAGACACCAGGTTTCTCTCTAATTCAGGAACATATCTAGTTCCTTTCAAGAAGAGTACGTTGCCATNCAATTAAGTCAGATCCCCTAAGAATTTCAATATGTCCTTGACCCAATTTTATGTTAAACTCCATGTCATCTAACAACCCTAGAGACACCAGGTTTCTCTCTAATTCAGGAACATATCTAGTTCCTTTCAAGAAGAGTACGTTGCCATTTTCAAGAAGCAATTTAACTGTTCCTATTCCTTTAACTTTACAAGTCATATTGTTCACCATTATTACTTGTCCCCCAGAAGCAGTTTCAAAATCAAGAAAACAATTTTTAATAGGACACATATAAAAGGAGCAACCAGAATCAAGAATCCACTCTTCACACGGCTTCTTTTCATTGTTAAAAAGTACTAAACCATCTTCAAAGTTGTTTTTATTACAAACTAAGGCAGCATTCTCATCACCAAAAGTTTTATCTTTTGCATCATTCTTTTTCTTGTAACAATTTTTAATAAAATGAACCATTTTACCACAATGATAGCATTTTTTTACCTTTAGCCTTGTTCTTGGATTTACTTTTATCATTCCACTTGTTCCTATTCTCATTTAGAGACTTATAGTGAAAATTAGGTTTACTAAACCCTTTACCTTTAGCAAGCGATTATCTCCATTATGACTCTTTGTCTCAGATTTAATTTCAAGGGTCTTATTTCTTAAAGCACTAATGATTTCATCAGTAGTAATCTGAGTCCTACCATATTCAAGAACAACCTTAATGTCTTTATATTTGTCACTAATGGAGTTTAACAGGACTACAACTAACTGATCTTTTGAAAGTTTTTCATCACAGCTACCTAAGTCAAGCGTCAATCTTGTAAACTTGTTCAAGTTCTCATGTAGATCAACAGAAAGGTCCATTTTGAAAGAAAAAAAATTGTTTCAACAGAAAGCATTTGTTAGGAATAGTTTTAGTCACATATTTGTTTGCAATTTAGCCCATAACTCAGAAGCAATCTTGGTTTCACCAATTTATCTCGCAATATTATCAGACAAGTACAAGAAAATAGTACTCCATGCAACCTCTTCAAGTTCAATTTTCTTAGCAAGAAGTAAGTCTGTAGGCCAACTATTATCAAGAGCCCTAGCAACTCTCATTTACATTAAGATTGCTTTCATCTTTTGACACCAAATATTAAAATCACATTTACCATCAAATTGTGGAACTTCAAAATTAGCAGAGGCCATATTTGAAAAGAAAGATGATTCACAAAAAAGGTTCAAGATAACAGTAAATCACAATCAGAGACTCACAACAATTACAGCAGGTTTAAAAACACAGTATCACACTTAGTAATACAAAGTTCCCAAGTTTCAATCACAATCAATAGAACATCCAGAACAAACTCAGTTAAAGAACACAAAAGAGATCAGAATATCTATGTTTCATAGACTTCTCCAACAGGATTGTCTAAAAACAGCCCTGTAATGGATTTATCTCATATTCCCAAGACCTCATATAGTCTTTGGATAAAGATTAGTCTTCAGGAGGTTTTGGTGTATGGTAGATCAAGGAAAAAATCGAGAAACCCTATTTATAAAAATTCACTGAAAAATGAAAAAGATCTCACCCAGCGAGTTTACCAAAGAAAAAAAAACTCGAAATCTTTAAGACGAACTTAACAGCAGTTCCAACAATTCTTAATCTGCAGTAGATCGAACACTTTTTGCGAAGATCCATGTATCTTGCTCTCAGTCCAGGGCTCTGATCTATTGAAAAGGCACAAATCCCACGATATTAAAACAAGATCCCACAAATTATTCACAAAATAGAAAGTAAATTTGCAAAAATTAAAGAATGAACACACAGAGTTATTTCGACCTAAGTCCCGGAGGTTCGGCGATCGGATCTAACGCCTACATCCCTCATTAAGCATCCAAATAATGATATTCGCTCGGTTGCACTAATAAGCCCAAAATGGCAACAAGTTACAAATAGTTCTTCCAAATACAAGAGAAAAGCACAAGACACTTATTTCTTCTCACAAAACTGTAGATCGACAAAGGATTCACTCAATAAATCCTTCAACAGCCACTGAAAATTGTAACTATAAGAACCCCCTTATTCTCACAGCGATTACTTAGATAAATAGATTACATAGGCTAACAACTAATATAATCTCAATTTATAAGTTCATCATGAGAGATGAAGAATACAAAGAATCAAACCCTAATCTAAAGGAAAAAGGAAACTCTCAGAAGAACCTAGAAAGACGAAGAACCGAAAAACCAAAAACTAAGTAAATATCTGATACTGTGCAAGTACATATCTAACATCAATAGGGCACAGATCCAAGGGCCATAATTAATCCACGTGTCTCCATCTTATAAAAGGTGCATCACTTAGAAAATGCATCTAGTAGAAACATGAGTTTAAGTCAACTTTGGGAGCACATCATAGACAGCAGGTTCGAACCCCAACACACAAACTAAGAATTCTTCATATACTAAATTCATCAAACGTACAATAAAAGGTAATCCTTATTTTTTAAATTCTCATTCATATATTCCAACATTTGTATGTATTTGCTCTAATGGTGTCTCTTCCATTGCTGTTCTAAATTTAATTGAAGAGAATATTTTATGAATATTAGGATTTTATAAAAATGCCAAAAGAATTAATGAAAGTAAATATTATTTGATGAATTTAGAGTGATAGATTTTTATTTAATTTTATATATGTATGTTTAAGTAAATTTATGTAAGTTTAAAAATATAATATAACTTTTTTGAAAAGTGGATGTGTAAATATATATAATATGATGGATGTAAATAGTGATTCCAAAAAATTTATGAAAAAACGTAAAAGCAGATTTTGATTGAAAATGAGTATAAAAAAAGGTTATTCAAAAAGTTGTTTTCAAATAATGCTCTTTTAAATTCTCCAACCACATTCTCTCTTCTAAGAACAATTAAAGGTTACACTATTAATCTATTCTTCTTAAAATATTTTACTCTAATTAATACTAATGATAATGTAAATTATTATTTTTATTCTTGAAAACCAAATAAATAAGGACTTAAACTCAACACAAATACGAGATGAGATGGAAAAACTTTGTTGGAATTTGTTAAGCATGAAACAGTAAAAAAGTGACTTTTGCGTCAATTTTGACCAAATATTCGGATTTGATCCGATAGTCAAATTATGGAAATAAACTTGTTCTACTCGTCAAATAGATCGTTGTGGTATACTTGGAATCTTAAAACCAATTCCGGATGAATGAGAAATTGCGGTCCAAAGTTAGCAAGGAAAGAGAGGAAAACTGACTGAGAATTGTCTAACTCTGCCTCTCGCCTAGAGCTTGAGCTGTGAGAAGTCGCTCAAGCTACAGGCGAACGACATATTCTCTATTTTTTACACTCAAGTGACGCACGAGTGATAGGTGAGCGACAACAAAGGCTGCAACCCTTATCAAATGTTGTTGAGTTTTCAAGTTTGTCTCTTCACTTACAACATCTCTTTCCTCTATAAATAAGACCTTTGGTCGTCCATTAATTCATCCCAATGATATGAAATCATAGCATAACATAAAATTTCATATTTTCTTAACCGAAACTCTACATATAAATTGTTTTTCCATTTCATTCGAAGGTAGTACATAAACATATCTTTTGGCTTGTTATTCTTGTGCTTTGGAATGCTACGTTGTATCTTGAGAGTTGATTGTCATCATATGTAGGCCCCATTGCTATAAATTCGACTTAAGAACAAAGAATTCAACTCTTGTCTCGACTTTGCTTTCACTTTCTTGGTGTCACTTTGTCCAAGTACGTTGGCATTTTTTAATGTAATTCCTATGGTGCTTTGTCGTTACTCTGTCCAATTTTGGTAAGGTTGGTAATAATTTTTAAAGTCATCACTCAAATCCATTTTGAAGACAACAAACATCATATAACCAGGTAAATTACAAGTTTCAAAACTAAAATCAAAAGAGGCCAACATGTGGGTTACCTTATTCCCCTCTCGAGGGGTAAAGCTCCACAAGCTGCAGTTAATTAAATGTGATAATATCATTTAAAACAAATGCATTTGGAGCATATAAACAATTAGATGTCAAATTCTGAACTACTCGCAGTGAATCACACTCTATCACATCTATCTAAGGCGACGATCTCGCACTAGAATCATCCATCTCTCACAATCATGACTTGGCATTTTCATTTGAGATCTTCTTCCCCACCTTCTTCACATGTGCTGCAATAACCATTTTGAATTCATCTTGAACGATAAAAAGTGGAGTAACAATCCATTCCCACCCCTCAAGGAGATGTTTGTGTTTTGCTTTCCATTGCACTAGAGTTTTCGCACCTTTATTCTTGTTTTTCCATCCCCGTGCTTATCTCAATTAAGGACTTGTTACCTACGTCAACAATTACAACAACATTTCTTCTTGTCAAGCCATAAACCTCTATATTTCTTTCCCTCAATATCCCCCGAATTAAGTAGGGAATTGGATTCATCAATGACTTTAACACATCAGAGAAGGAAAAAATAGTGTGCTCCAAATCATTTTCATCATATTCAATTCTTTTATTGGGAGTAAGATTTGCAAGCCATGATTTATCAATGATTTTAGCACATTTTTGTTCAAGTATGAGGACCCTAATTTCTGGTGAAAGAAACTAAAGTCTCATTTATCATCTCGTAGTTGTACATCAATTGTTGTTGGGAAAAAAATTGTTACAACGAATTCAGAAGTGTATGAAAAACTATAACAGTAAATTCAATTGGGAAATTAACTAGAGAATTGAAACCTATTGAATTGTTATTACAATTTTGCATTCACTTTTGAATTTGTTGTTACAATTTTTTTCCAACAATTCTCCACATGAATGAAATTAACAAGAATGATAGACGGACATACATACATACATGGTGATAGAATTCAACGCTTGAAACCTGCATATGATATGTAGGTGTTACCCTTCGAACACTTTTCTTGTATAAGTATGTTTACTTTATTAGCTAATCAGTAGACACGATATCCCTGAGCTATTCTGCTATTTGTGTAAACGACGACATACTCCGTACATAATTCTTCCTAACACAACTCAGTTATCATAGTTATGTTCGTTTTGGCCATGAACATCTCTCTAGTTCTATTAGAGTTTCTAAGGAATTAAACCTTTGTATTTCCCATTTGAAGCTGCCACACTTTTCTCTCACATAGTTGAGCTCTTACTTAAGAGTAATTCGCATTACACGACTCGGATATTTCGACATATAAGGATCATTAAAAGCTTAGTTTATCCTTTTTTTTCCCTTACGGATATCACTAGGAATGAATTGGGATGAATCCCCACAGTAATTTGGCACGATCTTTACAATTAGGTTATCTCTTTAAACTTAATCTTGGGATCTCCAGTCAACTATATTGGATTTCCATTGTATCGATCTATTCTTTCATGGGCATTAGTCCCATTCCCATCGATGGTTTCTCAATCAACTCTCTATTTAACCATTTAATTATCAAATCCCAGTATTATCATTTGACCTCACATAGTCAATAGAGATAATTTCAGTAGAGATTAGTTGTTGAATGCTATTATGTTTTCGACAAATATGTCTTGACATACTATTATACATGTTGCTCTATGCCCTACCAATTGTAGATTAACTATAGCAATATATGCATATTGCAGGTATATGCTTTGACCACCTTGAAATATCATCTAAGAGATGGCGTAGCCATTTTACTTCTTCCCCACATTTATCCAGTGCGATAAATTCAAATTCCATTGTGGATCTTACTATAATATAGGGATGGCAACGGGATGGGGTCGGGGCAACCTCCCTCATCCCCCGTCCCACCAAGCAATTCTTGTCCCTATCCCGTTACCCGCTTAAGGAGGGACGGGGCGCTTGCTCCGTTTACTACCCCATTTAATTTTTTTAAGTTTTTGATAATTTATTTTATTGCCACATTCATTCATTAACTTAGACAAATAATTTTAGTTGTTATTTTTCTATTAAAATTAATAAATTTCGTGAAATTTTCCATTCAAAGTATTGAATTCTGAAAAATGAATTTAAAAAGAAAAATTAAACAGGGCGGGACGGGACAGGGTAAAATTCACCGTCCCGTCCCCAACCCGAATACCCGATTAAGCTAGTAATCCCCTCTCTGTTCGGAGGGGGGGGCTCCGCAGTGATCAGATTTGTTGAGATTTTTTTGTCATCCCTACTATAATAATCTGTTTTTGAGAATTTTCAAGACACAATTGTACCTTATAGTGTGAACACACATCTACTAATAGACTTTGAGTCTTTTATATCAGATATCCAGTTTGTATCACTGTATCCTTTTATAACAATTTGATATCTTGTGTAGTGCAGTCCATAGTTACGAGTTTGTCTTAAGTAGTTCAGTACTTTGCCAATAGTCAGCTCCAAGTTACTCGCATATCTACTTAGTTTACTTACTGCACAAGCTATGTCACATCTAGTACAACTCATTAAGTACATTAGACTACCAATCACTCTAAAGTATTCTATTTGAGAATTACTCTCCTCTTTATTCTTTTGGATAGATGTACACTTATGTATATGTTCTGAAGATACCAGTGACATCTTTAATAAATTTTTCAAAAATATTGTCAACATAATGTGACTATATTTATTCCTAAGATAACATCGACCAGTCCCATTTATTTTGTGTCAATCTTGAATTCAACACATTTTTGGTAGATTTGATTATCCTATCATTACAACCAACAATGAGAATGTCAGCATATCCATTCTCAATGTTTTTTATATAACACACATTTATTACATACGTTGATTTTAAATCCACTTGTTGTCATAGCATTGTCGAATATTTCATGCTATTATTTTGGTGCTTGTTTTAAACTATACAAGGATTTTACTAGTTTACAAACTTTTTTTTCCTGTATAGGTGCGGTAAAACTCTTGATTGTTCCATGTAGATTTCTTCCAATAATTGTCTATTCAGAAAGGCTATTTTACATCTATTAGATGTACTTCAAGATTGCGTAAGGCAGCAATTGCTAGTACCATCTTTATGGAAGTTATTCTCGTTTGAGGAAAATAGGTATCAAAGTAGTCTAGACCTTCTCGTTGTCTATATACTTTAATTACAAGCCTCATATTATATTTTTCAATTAATCCATTTTTTTCATCATCTTCTTAAAATTTACTTAAATTGTAGATGTTTACAACGAATGGGAATACCCACTAACTCCTAAATGCAATTTTTCAATATGGAATTCATTTCGTTCTTAATGGCTTCTTTCTACAAAGGTACTTCAGTAGGCTTACTTCCTCTTTAAAAGTTTGATGTTCACTTTCTAGCAGATAGGTCAAAAAATTTAAACCAAAATATTTTTTTTACTATTTTTAAATTCATTTTGAACCTCTTCATTTTCTTTGTATTTTTGGTCACTAATAGTCTCAAATGTTCATTTTGATGAATTTTGTTCTTCTTTGTACTTACAAAGGTTCAAAGAACAATGCATTTCTTGATTCCATTATCTTATTCTTGTGTATGTTTAAAATTCTAGACTCATGCACAATGAATCGAAATGCAATACTATTATGCCCATAATGAATGAAAATGCAGTCAACTATTTTTGGACTCATTTTCACCTTTTTTAGGTATAAGTACAGTTACTTTAGCAAGACATCCCCACATTCATAAGAATTTATAGGAATGTTTCTTTCCTTTTCATAATTCATATGGGTCTTGTCTTTCTTTTTATGGGGCACATATATAAGAACATGTTCTCCTCCTTATTCCATGCACACAAAAAATTGAGACTTCTCTTATCTTTCTAAATTTCCCTCTTCTCTCTTTGTTTTAAGAGCATTGTTTTTAGTAGTTTAGATATTTTTTTCTAAGTCGATTATAGAATTGTGAACATTCTCAGTTCGCTTAAAGTAATGATGCGGTGCTAGTCAGATGTATTCAATCATTATGTTTTGGGCGATAGACATTATCAGTCTTCTTACACTACAATAAGAACGAATTTATTTTCTGAAAACTGTATGTAACATAGACTTCGATTCCTTCCAAGATCGATACTATATCGACAATCAGATTTTCTCTCTTTTATTGTTATTTTGTTTGTTGTAATAATTCTTTCTATTATTTTATAATTTCTACAGTATTTCTATTTTCTTTTCATATTTTTCCTAAAATTAATAGTCTTCTAGTTTACCAAAATTATGAGTGTTCAAAAATTATAGCTGTGCGTATATCCAAATGTTTTTGAGATCAATAAGTGTGAACTAATCATAAAAATTATCACATACAGAAAAAGATACACAATACATAACAAATTAATATCTAGAATTAAGTCTATCCTTGTCAAGAAATGTTGGTTACACTCAGTGAATCAAATATTCACAAATATTATGTCAATAAACTTTTCATGCAATTCTTGCAAATCTTTCACAGTACCAAACTAAATAGCATACAGTTGTTCAGTTTTATTCGAGATAAATTTTTAAATAAAATTTGGATTCAGTACATAAAACGTGTTAATTATAAACACATGTCCATCTGACAACATAAAAAAGAGTAATGTTATTCGATTTTGCTACATGTACATTAAGTTTGACATCATGGATGACATTCTCTGATAAAAAGATATATATATATATATATATATCCTTAGGGATGGCAAAAAAACTCGTTCAACCCGATACCCGTGGGGCCCCGCCCCGAATGGGGCGGGGATTACCTTCCTAATCGGGTAAACGGGGCGGTGATGAGGCAAGGGTTATTACCCCGAAGTGGGTTCGAGGTGGGAATGTTAAACATAGTCCCCACCCCATTTAAAGTTAATT
>CAIGRO010245095.1:0-11005 GCA_903798355.1 Fraxinus baroniana
TGTTTAGGTTTATTAATAATTATTGATCATTTTGAAAACTATTGATACTCCTAAAATATCAAAAAATATTTATGCTAACATTTATGCACTGGCATAATTGATATCCGAAGTTAAATATTTTTTCTTTCTACATTTAAAGATTACCATAAACACGAGAAGATTAGATATTAATTTTTCTTTTAATGAACGTAAAAGTGTCTGAGTTCTTGAAGCTTAACATAATTATCAAACTGCATGAATTCTCACTCATCTTTTTACCAAGTCTAATTGAAAATTATTGTAAATGAAAAATAATTACTTTACCCTAACAGATGATGAATGTACTATAACAGATGATGAATGTACTAGATTATGGCGAATCTAAAGTTTTTCTAATTATAAATTTTAAAGATAATAATCTAGTATAAATAGAAGAAAATGTGACATGAAATTAATTCACAGCATGGAGTTCATATTCAAGGGATACACTGGAGAAGGTCCTCAGTTAAATTTTATTATGACTTATTGATGGGGCAAGTAAAAATAAATTAGCTCATATGAATATTTTCTCATTATGTAATCTATTTCTAAGTTGTGTAGTAATTTTATTTATTTATTTTTATTTCATTTTCACGTTCTATCAGAATGAGACAGGCTTTATTGGATGAAATTCATATTTCTGTTTGACTTTTCTATTTGTAAGTTCTTCTCATATTTTCTTCCTTTGTTCGTGAAACATATGCTTCCAGATGTTATTTTAGAGAATCTGCATTAGTGACTTGAGAAAAGGACAACTCCCTAATTTTTATTTTTTGAGTAATATGTTTTCACATGCAATCTAGTGAAAAACTTATAAAGTTGTGATGTTAATCACGTCTATAAATTGTGAATCTTGGCCAGTGCACTAATTTAAAATGCTAAAACCAAATTTATGACTTAAGGTTCTACTATGGATGCAGATGTTGCTCTAGACAAGTCTAAGGATCCTTATCTGGAACAAAATGCAGATGAAGTCCTTGCATCAAAATCTCAGGTGGGTGAAAATTTGCCGTTGACTTCATCAACCCTGGAATTACCAGTTTCAGCATTGAACCTCCCATTGTCAGAGTCCAGTAATCAGTCTTTGAGAGAGAGTGTTGTACAACAAGATAATAGAGATCTGTTAGGGGTTAGCTCCGTTGCTTCAAATCCTGAGCCAGGAATTTCTGAAGGTGCCCCTTCTTTACCAATAGTCAGCAGCACTTCTGTTGAGGTGACCAAAGACCAAACTTTAAGTATAGAAACCCCTAAGGGTGCATCCACCTTTGGGTCAACGGTTCAGGCTAGTGACTCTGAAAAGTCTGAATCTAGATGGGGAAAGGAACCTGATGAAATTATTGAGTCTGCCAAGAATCCTGAGCTGGATAAATCAATAGATAATTTGTCTATAAGAGCGGAAGTCAGCAGCATCTCTGTTGAGATGAGCAAAGATCAAAGTTCCAATTCTGGAACTGTGGATGCTGCACCACCTTTTGGGTCAATGACTCTTGCTGGCGACAGTAAAGAGTGTGAACCGTCATGTGGAAATGAAAAAGACAAAATGGTTGAAAATGCCACTAGTCTCAATGTGGATGAATCCATAGCCTCTGATGAAATGCCCGAGGGAATAACCAATTCGGGTTCTGAGATTTCAAAGGACAGAACCGATAATGAATCCTGGGAAATAGTTGCTGAACATGAAAAAGACAATATTCTAGCTGAGGGCCATGTTTTAACTCAATCGTCTATTGAAGTTGAAGTTCGGTCTTTGGAATCCGAACAGGAAAAATCTAAGCATTTGTGTGGAAAGGGGGATGCAGAAAAGAAAGAAAGCGAAGATACCACCAAGGCTTTTGATACAAAGCCTGAGTCTATTGTGAGTCGAAGCTTACAGGAAGAGTCATTTCCAATACTATCAACTTCGGAAAAGGTGAATTTGTCTTTGGAACAATTAGAAAGTGGAAGTCATCATATGGGTGCCTCACTTGTTTCGAAGTCTGAGGAGGTAGGAATTGACAGCAACTCTGTCAAGGAAGATGCAGAAGAAAAAAGAAGAGACCTTGTTCCAGGTGAGGCTCTTCTTTCAGTATCCGAGTTTGGTAACAGTCAATGCTTGGAGTCATCAAATTTGAACACAGAAGTTCCAGTTGATGATCTATCAAAGGAATCCTTTGACCAATGTGAGGAAAAACCTGAAGTTGGAGAAGGGAAAGTTTCTGACCTAAATGAGGTCCACTTGCAAGGGACTGAGGCTTGTAGGAGTGAAATGAAATCAGCTGCCATTTCGTCTGAAAGCATGAATGATATGGGGCAAACTTCTGAGGAGAAATCACCATCTTGCATCATGGAAAGTTCCAAGATGGAAGCTTTAAATGTTGAACCTCAAACGGTGAACTCAGAGAAACAATTTCTGTTAAGTTCTTTTGATGATGTGGACGGTAAAATTCCAGACATGGATGGAGCTGTTGTCTCAAATCCTGAAACTGAAATGGTGAAGTTCAAGTGTCAATTTTTGCTAGAATCTTCTGTGGATGTAAAAGCCGGTGAAAATTCCAACTTAGATATCACTGTTGTCTCAAATCCTGAACCTCAGTCCGAAAGTCAATATTTGCTGGATTCTGCAGTTGATGCACAAGGGAGTAAGGAGTCTGGCTTGGATGAAGCTGTTGTGTCAGATCCGGAATCACAGTCGAAGAGTCAATTCGTGCTAGATTCTGCAGTTGATGCACAAGGGAGTAAGAATCTCGCCTTGGATGAAGCTGTTGTTTCAGGTCCTGAACCTCAGTCCAAAAGTCAATCAGTGCTGGATTCTGCAGTTGATGCGCAAGGGAGCAAGGAGTCTGGCTTGGATGAAGCTGTTGTCTCAGATCCTGAATCTCAGTTGAAGAGTAAATTTGTGCTAGATTCTGCAGTCGATGCACAAGAGAGTAGGAATTTTGGTTTGGATGAAGCTGTTGTCTCAGGTCCTGAACCTCAGTCGAAGAGTCAATTTGTGCTAGATTCTGCAGTTGATGCACAAGGGAGTACGAATTCTGGCTTGGATGAAGCTATTGTCTCGGGTCCTGAACCTCAGTTCGAAAATCAACTTGGGCTGGATTCTGCAGTTGATGTACAAGGGAGTAAGAATTCTGGTTTGGATGAACCTGTTGTTCCGGGTCCTGAACCTCAGTCCCAGAGTCAAATTCTAGATTCTGCAGTTGATGCTCAAGAGAGTAAGAATTCTAGCTTGGATGAAACTGTTGTCTTGGATCCTGAATCTCAGTCCAAGAGCCAATTTGTTCTAGATTCTACAGTTGATGCTCAAGGGAGCAAGGATTCTAGCTTGAATGAAGCTGTTGTCTCGGATCCTGTACCTCAGTCCCAAAGTCAAGTTGTGCTGGATTCTGCAGTTGATGCACAAGGGAGTAAGAATTCTGGCTCGGATGAAGCTTCTGTCTTGGATCCTGAACTTCAGTCCAAAAGTCAATTTGTGCTGGATTATGCAGTTGATGCTCAAGGGAGTAAAAACTCTGGTTTCGCCGAAGCTGTTGTCTCAGATCCTGAATCACCGTCAAAGAGTCAATTTGTGCTATGTTCTGCAGTTGATGCACAAGGGAGTACGAATTCTGGCTTGGATGAAGCTGTTGTCTCAAATTCTGAATCTCAAGCAGCAAAGTCTGAAAATCAAGTTGAGCTAGAACATTTAGATGATGTTCAAGTGATTGAAAACTTCAAGAATGGCAACACTGTTGTCATGAATCCTGAACCTGAAAATATGACATCTGAAAATAAATTGGCTCTAGATTCTGCATTTGATTTACAAGGCTCGAATTGTGAACCTCAGACGATGAAGTCCAAGAGTCAAGATGATGTTCCAGAGAACAAAAATTTCAACGTAGGTGAAGCTGTGGTTTCAAAACCTGAAGAAGCTCAACCTAGTCAAACTGCCTGGGATGGAGTAGATCTACAGCAACTTGGTGAAGGAAATTTTGAGACTGTTTCAGCTGTTTCTATTGCTGACAATCTGAAAGATGACGTGCCATGTGACATGTCATCAGTTCTTGGTTCCCATTCTAGTGCTGATGATTTGGCTCTGGCAGCAGTTACAGACAAGTGCTCTAGTGAGACGGAAAATATTGATAAAAATGATCCACAACAATGAATGGTATTTGATCTGTATAACATAATATATCATACTCTGATTATGTGTATATTTTGAATCTGATGAGGATAAGTTGTAGAAATTATCTTTCTTTTTTTTGTTCTCATAATTTGCTTTATCTTGTTCGTGGCTCAGTAAGATCTATCAGCCTATGAGACTTGAGGTTTTCCGTCTCTGAATTTAGTGCGCTCAGAAATGCTATGAGGTAAGCTTAGTTACTATCTTTTGACAGTTACCTGACATATTGTTTCATGATGTTTTGAGTCTGAGGAAAAAATGGTATTCTTATTTGGTCGGTTGTGATATAATTGCTCTTGATAACTGCATGCAGTATTTGTTTAAGTCAGTCAAGAGAATTCATTAGTTATCATCTCTTCTTTTATGGAATGTCAAAAGGATAAACGATCTGGTCATGACGCTTTTAAGCCTTTACGAGCTTTTAGATGACACTGACATTTATTGCCTTCCTTAGTATGAGTTAATTTCTAGATGATGTGAGCCCGGGGTCGTCACTATTGCATTCCTGGGCAAACATCCGGGAACACATGTATGGGTTCGTATTTGTTGCCTCCATTGTTTGCTTAGCAACCTGAAACTCTGTTTTGGGAGGTGTTTAAATGTACTTCTCTATGCAACACAGCTCGTTTTTGGGTTTTAATAGAAGCCCAGTGGACATACTGTGAGTTGAGTTGAAAATATGTGGTTCTGAAGAGACTCAGTTTCTGCCAGTTGAGTGCTTGTGTTATTTTCTATTTAATTTTGTGATTTTTGGTTTGTGGTTTATGGCACTTGTTACCTTGAGTGAGTGTGATAAATGACTTGAATTGAAAAAACTGAATGCTATCATATAGTTTTGTATTGATTTCCTTTCATAACTCAAAAGTAGAAAAGTGAATTCGAACTATGGATGGATAAATTACTGTCGGTCCTGATTTATTCTACCTTATAATTTCATTGCATGGTGCTTTCTAGAGAGGAGCTTGTCTCGAAATCTAGTTGAAAGGTGTAGTTGGAATCTCGTTGATGGATTCAGAAAGTAAGAAAAAGGTTTGTGGGACAAAATTTCCTTCAAAATGATGGTATTGATTTTAACTTAGCAAATATCAAATCGAAAAAAATTCAAGAAAGGTGGCATGATTATTTCTCCCATAAATTATGCTATTTATCAATAGTCGTAGACGGTGGTGGTGGTGGTAGGTGAGAGATATTTTTATTTCATTTTTTAATTATTTATTTTGGACTTGTCTGTCAAAAAATGACGACTACAGCTGAAATTAGTTCTTCATTTTTTCTTTCTTTCTTTTTTGTTTTATTTGAACGGGAGGGTATGTTCGTCATTTCACAATAATTTATTGAGAAAAATGAAAATAGAAGAAAATGAGGTCTTTCTTAAATTTGAAAGTGTACTAAAAATTGTCCAAGCACAACCCACTACGGTGAAAGAGGCGCTGTGCACGACTTTGACACCCCTAACTGGGTCTGGAGCACACAATGTCTAAAATATAATGGTGATAATCGTGTCTTAACTTGTTGCATTGTTGTGTCTGTAAATAGATTAAAATTGAAGTCAAAATTTAAAACATTGATTTTAATCACGCACAACTTTTCGACCACACATTTTATTAACTTTTATCAAAAGTTATTGAAAAGTTTATTTTATTTTATCTAAATTGAACAAGGGCTATATACGTAATGCTACTCGTTTAGAATCAAGAAATATGGGTTCATAGAGTTTGATTTCACGATTCTGACCTCAAATTTCAAAGTCTATAAAATGACTTGTAGTTGTATCACATGCATCAATTTAACATAACGACATTGGCATCATTCCATTACAAATTTATTGTCATTGAAATTCTTCCAGTCCGAAACATATTTTCAACGACAGTGATATCGTTTCTTTTCAAATGTAAAGACAATGATATCGTTCTGGATCAAAATGCTGAAATAACAAAACGACATTGAGTTTATTCTAGTACAAATTTGACGCTATTAAAGTCGTTCCAACTGAAAACATAAATGAAATGATTTTGATGTCGTTCCAGTTCAAAATATGACTCTCGGGTGGTAAACAACTCAGAGGTGTACACACCAACTAAATTTTATTGGGGTTAATGTTTCGATCCTCAAACTTTTTCCTTCGTTCAACAACCTATGCGATATAATAATCATTTTATATGACGTTGTATTTATGATATAATAATCATTTTATATGAAAAGAAATGATATTTATGTTGTCGTATTTATGATTAAATTGAAATGATTTCAAACTAGTCATATTTGGAATAAAATGATATAAATGATGATATTTATGGGTTTGATACATAACGATATCATTTCAATTTAAATCATAATTAAAACGATATATAAAACGTGTTAGTTTATATAAAATAATAATTATATCGTTTCTGCTAAAAACGATGATTCGGCCGTTCACGACCATCCGATATGCATCGACATATGTAGGATGATCGAAATGGGTTACTAGGTGGATCGATCTTACTCAAAAGAAAATATGAG
Source organism: Fraxinus baroniana (assembly GCA_903798355.1). Classification (NCBI taxonomy): domain Eukaryota; kingdom Viridiplantae; phylum Streptophyta; class Magnoliopsida; order Lamiales; family Oleaceae; genus Fraxinus; species Fraxinus baroniana. Next base: position 6,659 of record CAIGRO010245095.1, read on the forward strand.
AATATTTGTGTTCCCATAATTATATACCACATTTGAACTATTCCAACGAAAGAAAGTATCTTCGTTTGCTCTTTCTAAAACATTCAAGTGATATCAACCCACTTAATGACCTCTTTTGATCGTCCTACGTATGTTGAAGTCATGCAGGTAACTGTGAATGATCAAGTTTTTTTTTAGCCAAAATGGTATAATTATCGTTTTATATGAAAGGAAGTGATATATATGTCATTGTAGTTATGATTTGAATTGGAACGATTTCAAACTCATCAAATATGTACTAAAACGATATGAACGTCATTATATTATTTCATGAATTTGATACATACGATATCTTTATCATTTTAGTACACTTTTAATAATATTGACATCTTTTCAATTTAAATCATAACTAAAACAATATATATCGTTTTAGTTTATATAAAACGATAATTATATCGTTTCTTCTAAAAACGATGATTCAACTGTTCACGACCGCCTCGCATGCCTTCGACATACGTAGGATGATTGAAGGAGGTCATCAAGTGTGTTGATACCGCTCGAATGACTTAAAAAGAGCAAATGGAGATACTTTCTTTCTGTCCGAATATTTTGATGTTGCTAGACAACTATGAGATTGGAAATGTTCCTATAGTTTCTTTTGAGTAAGATCAAACCTACTTGATAAGCTCTTTTGATAATTTTCGTTTTATATGAAAAGAAACCACTTCAACATCGTTGTAGTTGTGATTTGAATTGGAACGATCTCAATTTTGACAAATTTGTATTGAAACAACATGGACTTCATTGTGTTATTTCGTGAGTTTGATGCATAATGATATAAATGTCATTACCTACTATAAGAAATGACCTCAATGTCGTTTTAGTTATGATTTGAACTGAAACGATCTCAATCTCGTAAAATTTGCATTGAAACAACATGGATCAATGTTGTTGTTGTTAAGACTTTGTCTGAAATGAGTTCAATGTCATTATGCATAAAAGGAAACAATATATATGTTCGTGAATGAAGGGAAAAGTCCAAATCCTTCGTTTATTTAGTTAAGTAAGGGAAGGGCAAAGTGGACTTTTGAGATTTTAAAAAAATTAAAATTTCTTTTATTTTTTAGAAATTGGTCAAAAGTCTTTTGAATAAACTGATATTAAAGGATGACTATCTCAACTAATTCCCCAAATATAAAAGAATGATATTTGGTACTAAAATGATGAAACTGTCCTCAATGATTTTTTAAATTTTTTTATTTGAATCCTAAAAATTTAGCCCTTGGTTGAAACCTACTTTTGAAAAAATTCATTGTTGAATAGTGTTTTGATCACATTTCATTCACACGCAAGTTCAAAATTTGTCCTTATTTTTTGATCACACATTTCTCATCAATACACTATTCAAAAATGCATTTTTTTTTTTTTAATAAAAATGGAGTTCAAACAAGCCCTTATTGTTTATTTTTAAGCACTTGTATGGATTTAAATTTGAAAGTTATAAAGGCATGAAAATATGTAAATTTCAATTACATTCAATATCCTTAATCATCACAATTATACAACATCCCTAAAAAACCAACTACTGCAGACGAACAGAACGAAGTAACAATAGAACTGTATCAAAGCATCAATAAAAATAGCAAAAAACAATCTAGGGCTTAAAGTCCTATACCAACAACGCTCAGCCAATGTCTTCCACCATATCGAGACACAATCCAAGCAAATTGCATTTACATTCATCTTCGCTTGCAAAAATCCTACGTACGTCAGAGTTAAAATCCCGCAATCAGATTTACAAAACAGTTGTGTAGTTATATTAATTCTCAACACTAAAATAATATAGTACTAATAAATGTGAGGTAGTCAACCTTATAGAAATAGTGTTTGTTAGAAGAAATATAAATCCACCAATTACTGAAATTTGAATAGCTTGTTTTTGATTGTTTTGCCCATAAATGGAGATGAAAACAAATAGAACCCGAGTAAACTAGCTTACATGGACCACCATTTAACATTGTTGCCTTATTTTTGAACAATAGTGTCTATATGGTCAAATGACATGAAAAATAGGCAGCCCACATAGACAATAGTAATAACATCCCTTGCGTGTTGGTTGGGATAGAGATACGTATGAGTGAAAATTGTCTAAACTGCCTCTACATTTAGAGTATCTAGCAAACTAACATGTTACTTGTCGGATCTCATTGCTCAATCTCAATATTAGAGTCACTTCACTTGATATAAAATTTTTGCTAATGTCTCCACTACAAGCATCAAATGAGCAACAGGGAGCATCCTGGATCAATTCATAATCCAACAACTAGTGTATAAGATTGGATCATAGAATTAAACATTTATGTCCTTTTTTAGTAAATTTAAATGATCCAGATCCTAAAAGACGAATTTTTATTTTATCACAACAATCAAAGCATTTCTCCAAGAATTTTGATTCTTTAATCAACTAGATGAATATTATTCTTCGTTCGATCCTAACATATTTATACATAATCCATGGATGTGAATTTTAACGTAATAAAAACCAAATGTACGTACAAAAATACAAAAACATAATAAATCTAATCGATAAGAAAATAAAGATTTAAAGAATCCAAACTGATTAAATACAAACAGAATCATAAGAAAACAAAGGGAAAATGGAGATTATCTAGATTAATAGGATGTACTAGGGCTGGACAAAAGTTCCTGAACCGAACCGAATCGAATCGAACTGTTCTTCATAAATTAAATACCTGAACGGGTATCTGAATCGAGAACCGATGTGTTTGGTTCGGTTCTCGGTTCTAGGCTAAAAACCGAATCTAAATTATTTTTTTAATTTTTTATATTGAATTAAGTAAATTATTTTAATTTTTTCTAAACAAATTAATAAATTAATTTATATTTCATTTTTTATGTAGGCTGCTTGAAACAAATGAATTATTAATATGGATCACCGACATTTTAGTATTAATATCTACTTTTTGGTATTTGTATGCATTGAATTAATGTTATTCGATAGCTAGTTATTTATATATTTTTGAATTGTGCTACATTAATTTGTAAAAGTTACGAATGAAATGTCATTAGTTATNGTATTTGTATATATTGAATTAATCTTATTGGATAATTTGTTATTTATATGTTTTTAAATTGAGCTACGTTGATTTGTAATAGTTACGAATGAAAATATTATTAGTTATATTTATGTAGTGTTATTGTAAATGTTAAAAAAATTAATTATGGTACGAAACCGAACCCGAACGGTTCCATAATTATATTTCGACCCGACGATTCCATTTATGAAATACTCGAAAGTTTCGGATCGGTTTGGTTATGAAGGGAACCAAATCAGACTATGTCCAGCCTTAGGATGTACAAACTTCAAATCCTCCACAATTGTCGACCCACAAACTTCAAATCAACACAGTCTCAATGAGACCCATTATTATCCACAAAAGGCAGGATGAAGGAGAAGATGAATTTTGAGTTTAATGAAAAATCTTTAAATTCCAAGTTGATTGATAATTCCAGTACACATTCAATGCATTTGTAAACTATATTATGAAAATCCACATTTTCCAACCTACAAGAATCTACAAAATTTTAAGCTGAAAATAATTACAAATTCTAAACCAAAGATTAAACTTTTAACAAATTGAAGCCTTAGAATAGAAACACAGACTTGGATATTGAAATCTTAACCCCTAAAACTTTGATGGCACAACTGCAAAATAAAATTTAAAAAATAAAATAAACTTCTTTATTGATTTTATTCTCAAGACAATGATACCTTTATAGAGAGAGAAAAGCTTGAGAGAACGATTAGGGATTCTAGTTGTGAAGTGTAGACAGGAGGAAGGATGAGAGACTGCCCTGGTTAGTAGAGAAACAAGGAGGGAAGACACTAATGGAGTTCTAGGTCATTAAGAATTGGGGATGGAGGATTTGATATTTTGACGTGAAGGACAAACATTCGATTTGGGAAATAATTCTTCAAATTTAGGGCGTGTTTGAGCCACATATTTTGGAAGAATGTATTCTGAAATAATAGATTGATAAAGAACGTATGGTTGAAAAGAAAGAAAAGTTATTGATGTGATGAAAAATAATATTTTATTGAAGAATGTGTGATTGAAAATAAATAAAAGAATGAAAATGAAAATTTTAATATGTATCAAACAGGACTTAGTTTTACCAAGAAAGGTCAAAGTAGTATTTTTACAATTTCAAATTTTAAATTAAGGGTAATTATATTTCCACAAAATTTTCTTATAGATACACCACATTTTAATTGTATTATTGGTCTCTAATCTTTATTTAATGTTACATTTATGTTATTGACTTTTTTCATCACGTTCTTATCAT
>CAIGRO010245109.1:4483-27014 GCA_903798355.1 Fraxinus baroniana
TTTTTGGCAATCTGAACAAATTTCAAACTCAATGGTAAAAAAATCTATTCATTTAATTGAAAATTTGCATGAAAAACAAAGCCAAACGAACACAAAAAAATTCAAATTATTATTATTTTTTTTTTGACTTTTTGGCAATCCAAATTAATTCTATTCCCAATTCTAATAAATTTTATTTATTTAATTGACAATTTTCATGAAAAATAAAGTCAAACGGACGAGGTGGAAAATTATACCAATCAAACACAATTAATTACGATTTCCAGTAAAACAAATTCTAGGCAATTCAATTCCTTTTAATTCATTTTTTTTCCATCCATTTTCCACCTTTACAATCAAACGGACCCTTATAATTATTTTCTTGTGTAGAAATATGACTTTCTAACTGGGACTGAAGGAAAATCACCTCGATGTCGGCTCTGTCACCTAGAGTTGTAGTATATTCCAAGTATTAGACTGTTCACCCATTAAAACTGTGCGTATTTTCGTTGCATGACAATGTGAATAGAGGTTGCAGTAATGTACACATTTTTGTAGGATTTGATTTTTCTGAATATGAAATTGGAATAATAGTATATCTATTTAGTCCCTTATTTGGGCTCCATTAAAAATAAATAAATTTTGGAATAACGATTTCTTTTAAGAATTGGTGATTAAAAAAATAAAGAAAAGTTATTTTTTTTGGCAATCTGAACAAATTCCAAACTCAATGGTAAAAAAATCTATTCATTTAATTGAAAATTTGCATGAAAACAAAGCCAAACGAACACAAAAAAATTCAAATTTTTATTTATTTATTACTTTTTGGCAATCCAAATAAATTATATTCCCAATTCTAATAAATTTTATTTATTTAATTGACAATTTTCATGAAAAACAAAGTCAAACGGACGAGGTGAAAAATTATATCAATCAAACAAAATTAATTATAATTTCCAGTAAAATAAATTCTAGGCAGTTCAATTCCTTGGAATTCATTTTTTTTCCACCCATTTTTCACCTTTGCAATCAAACGGACCCTTATAATTATTTTCTTGTGTAGAAATATGACTTTCTAACTGGGAGTCTGGGACTGAAGGAAATTCACCTCGATGTCGGCTCTGTCACCTAGAGTTGTAGTATATTCCAAGTATTAGACTGTTCACCCATTAAAACTGTGCGTATTTTCGTTGCATGACAATGTGAATAGAGGCTGCAGTAATGTACACATTTTTGTAGGAATTGATTTTTCTGAATATGAAATTGGAATAATAGTATATCTATATAGTCCCTTAGTTGGGCTCCATTAAAAATAAATAAATTTTGAAATAACGATTTCTTTTAAGAATTTGACTAATTTTTTTATTTCTTTTGTTTTGAATTTACGCGTAATATTATTTTATTGAAAAATGTGTGATTAGTTCAAATTGATATCATACTAAATCGCCTTACATCAAAGAATTGGGGGAAGAAATGAGTGTTAAGGTAGTTTACTTGAAAAACTCTTCTACAGGAAGCAAAAGTTATGCTAAACGGGCTATGAATATTCATTTGTCATGATTTCTGTTTTTTATTTTGCTTCTTACGAGTAAGTTATCTTAGATTAACTTCATTTAAAAGCTATTTTAATCTTACAAATTAGTTTCAAAAAATTATTCAAACAGATTTTAAAAAACGTAATAACCTCATAAGCAACTTTTTATTTTTTACATGAGGATCTCAGATTTGTGCTCTAATTTAAAAGTTTAACCATTAAAATTTTTAAGTACTTGGAAGATTTCAGATTTGTGTTCCAATTTAAAATGTTAACCATTAACATTCTCAAGTAACTCAAGTTATTATATATTAGTTTGATGTGATATTTTTTTCCTTTAACATACTCATCGTAGGGTGGTGGCTTGTTCTAAAAATATTAAACTTGAGATTTGGTAAGTCATTTGATCTTCTAGACAAATCAAATCACTCGTTTGAACATTATAAGCTCCGATATCATATTAAATATTAGGGTAATTAGCACATATTGTTCTCACCTTTCATTATTATTGTGGAAAATATTTTTACATTTCATTTTTTAGCATTTTCACCATTATTTCCACATTTCATTTTGCAAAAAGTCCATTTCATCCATTTTCTCAATTAAAAATATAAAATGACGAATATACTATTCTCTTTAAATTTAAAAAAAAAATTTAATTACAATTATAGTCTCAATTTTTTAAGAAAAGCAAATGAGTCCCCAAATAAATTATTAAAAGGATAATTAGCACATAACATCCATATATTTCACCATTATAATGGAATACGTCTCTACCTTTTATTTTTTTGGTATTTTCACCCTTAATTACACATTTAATTGTACAAACCATCTTTTTTATTCATTTTCATCAAATTCTCAATAAAGAGCTATAAAATGATGAATATGCCCCCATATTTAAAAAATTTTAAAGATTTTTTTTTAAAAAAATTTCTAATTTTTTAAATACTTTTTTGGGGATTCTTTTGCACCTTTCAATTTTTTTTTTTTAACTTTTTTGTTTTTAATAATTTATTTGAGATTCTTTTACACCTTTTATTTTTTAAAAATTTTTAATAAATTTAATTGGGACTCGTTCGCTCTTTTTAAAAAACAATTTCTATTTTTTAAATATTTCATTTGAGGTTCGTTTGCACTTTTTTAAAAAAAAATTAATTTTTAATTTTTAATAATTTATTTGGGACTCGTTTGCACCTTTTAAAAAAAAAATTTTAACTATGGTTGCAATTAATTCTTTAGCTTTTTTATTTAAATAGAAGAGTATATTCACCATTTTATAGCTATTTATTGAGAAATTGAATGAATTGATAGAAATGGTGGTTTGCGCAATTAAATATGTAATTAATGGTGAAAGTGTCAAAAAAGAAAGAAAGATATGAACGTTTTTCACAATAATAGTAAAAAGTAGGGGAATTATGTGCTAATTTCCATTTTAATAATTTATTTTAGGCTCAATTGTGCTTTTTAAAAAATAGGACTGTGGTTGCAATTAATTTTTTTATTTTTCTTTTTTATTTAAAGAAAATGGTATATTCGTCATTTCACAATTTGTAATTGAGAAAATAAATGAAAATAACCTTGTGTAATAAAATGTGAAAATGCAAAAAAAAAAAAATGAAAGGTAATGACATTTTCTACAATAGTAACGAAAATGTAGGGACGTTGTGTGCTAACTATCCTAAGTATTACAATTGTATTTTAAAGGGTCAAACTTGCCAAGATAATTAGCTCAAATTCATGTTGGATAGCATTTCCGTGCAGCTAAAAATATTTTCACCACGGTTTTTAATATGAATTTTTACACGATATATCATATGTCTCTCAAACTTTTTCTCATCGCATTTTTACTCTTACATTAACATAAATTATTTCTGACTATGATTTCTCGTCAATGTTTTCTTTAAAATAAAGTAAAAATACTTATTTGATCATTTTATTTTTAAATAAGTAAAATAATAATAAGAATAATACAATAAAATATATGGCGCTCATTTTAAAACACGTTAACGCTTTTTTTTTTTTGGACGAATCATGATTAAGGACAATAGTTTTTAATTAATAAAATGTTAAAAATAAAAATGTGAGGAAAAATGTTCGTGCGAAACACGCAAGCGTACATGATCGTTGACAAGTAATAGAATTGATAAGTTAAGAGATATCATCCCACATGAAATAAATTCAATTCAAGTTTACTAGTTATGTATAAAATTCGAATCGTGTAAAGAAAAAAGAGAGATTTTGATTTGATTTTATGCTAAATTATTTAAGAAAGCGGTAAAATTAGGGTTTTTATCAAATTGTAAATTATTGTATTAGATTTTGAATCGTCCATTGCTATTTAATTCAATTCTTGATTTGTAATCTAATTCCATTCATGCATTATTGATTATTAATAAAATTATGATATATAATTTTCTTTTTCAAAACAACTTAAATATATCCTAACCACGACCCGAATCTATTCATAAATCGAATTCGAATGATTAGAAGGCATTAAAACTTAAATTATCTATATAATTGCACGCATAATAAATGTTATTCTTAACATTTATTGCATATATATTAATTTTATCTCGTTTTAAACTTATTGCGAGTCTTTCATCACTACAACAAGCAACTAATTATCAAATTGGTGGCCAATCAATTAAATAATGCAATAGACATGCAAAATTAATCAAGAATTGCAAGAAATTTAATAAACTGCTATTTTTGAATTAAAATGAATAAACAACGGAGTTCATCTTCATCCAATACAAAGAAGATCTAACCTAACATATTAAAATATAAATTACAAGAAGAATAATAGAAAAATATCACTCGGATTATGAAATAAATTAAAAGATGTTGATTTTCAACCTAATGTTGAATTTTTCAAAATCTTGATGTAATTGAATTTCAATTCATAGCTAATGTTTGATCTCCTCTCTCAAAATATAGTAATTGACCCCTTATTCTTAATGATTTTGATGATAATATTTTGTATGAAAAGACTATTGGGGTTTTCAACGCATTGCCCTCGTTCTCTATTTATAAGAGTTAGAAAATATGTCAAAACCGAGTCCAGTTTGGGTTCCTAAAGAGTTTGAAACGCGAAAGGAAACTGCTGATTCATCTGCGAAAATGGCCGACGCACGTGCAGGTTCACTTCGAATCGTCCCCGAGCAGCTTTTAGTATTTTGGCCATAACTTTCTCTACGGATATTCGATTGTGGTGATTCAAAATGCGTTGGAAGATAATTAAAAGGGCTACAATTATTCTAAAAATACAACTTCCAAATCGAACACTTACTATCCGAAAATTGGGTCTCAAGTTGAGGCCAAAAATCCGGAGCATAACTTATTCGGTTGGAAATTGATTTGTCAAAATACTTTCACTATATTTCATTTATTTGACCTTCAATTGCATCCAATTGATCATATATGATCTTCAATCATCGTTTTGTGGTCTGAATCAACTATTAAATATTTACACTTTGGTCCTCAAACTTTGAATTTCCTTCATTTTTGCACATTTTTCGTTCCTTTCGTCCAAATCTGAATTCGACTTAGCAAACATAATTAACACAAAATTGAGCTATAAATAATCCGAAACACTAACAAATACTCTAATTTAATGACCTAAATAAGTGTACAAAGTACACTTATCAAAAAATTTATGGATATAAATGTATAATGAATAAAGATTAATGACCTTCAATATAATTAAAATATGATGTATTTATTTTTTTTAAAAAAAAATGTGATGTGAAAATAATCACTGTTACCCTAACTAACCAAAGATAGGATTTTTCCCTTAATCAGGATTTACTAATATAGATTTCTAGCACTTTGAAGTAAAAATTATTTAAATAAGGACTACACTGAGAAAAAAAAAAAGCAGCCTTAACCTTTTCCGTCATATTTTTTATTCTTAATTTTTCATTAATTAACAAATTATTTTTAACGCAGTTTTCGTCCAAAAACTTTAATAGTGTGTGCTATAAATTGAGGGGTAAAATTCCTTATTTTTTTATTTTACTCTTTAATCGAATTTTGGATGAAAATCATTATTCAGGATATAATGTACTAAATAATAGAAGGTTGAAGAAAAAATGAGATAAATAAAATCATTTATATCTATAATATATTAAATATCACATCGAATGAGGATTATTTTTTGGACTATTTTATCCTTACTATAATTCAATTATTTTAATAATATCTTACTTTTATTTTTCAATATGTATTTGATTATTTCAACAATACACTATTTTTCGTTTTTCAATATGTATTTAATTTATTAATCATTTGAACCGTTAGAATAATAATATCATTAATTATTTTGTCAACTATTTAGCTATGATAAATGTACATTTGATACATCTATTATCTTACTTTTTCATTTTTTAATATATATATATATATATATATGGTTAATATATATATCATGTGTTATTTTATCAATATGTATTTCATTTATTTAATCATTTAAACAATATTATCATGTGTTATTTTGTTAATTATTTAGTTATGATAAATGTATATTTGAATTTTGACACATGCATTCCACTTGATTGGATAGTAACTAAAATTCATTTAAAAAAATTTGGAACAAAAGAGGAATACTTTTAATTTCTTCTTCCAAGTGATTTATTCAATGAATGTTTAGATACAGAGAAAGTAAATGGAGGGACATAATATACATCTATAATATATAATTTCAATTGATATATTCAACAAATATGAAGCAAATAAATAAATGATGCTATTCGTTGAATGTTCAAGTTCAAATCAAAAGGGTAAATGGAAGGACTATTATAATTGACTTCTTCAACTATTTAAATTGTTTTCACAAACTAGCTTTTATTTCATTTGAATCAAAATTTCATTCCACATGAACAATTTGTATTAATTATTTTTTATATTCTCACATCTTACAATAGATATTATTTTTATAGCACTTATAAAATATTTCAAAATAATGTACAACATATGTTCAAATATGACTAATTGACATAAATATAACAATAAATAAAAATTATGGACAGTTCATTCAATTAAAATATATTAATGTGCACGCTCAACTATGACTAACTGACATAAATATAACAATAAATAAAAATTATAGACAATTCATTCAATTAAAATACAGTTAGTCTTACTGGGGTTGCAGTCCCAGTTTAAGTGGTGTTGATATGGAATTAAATGAAAAGTAGAATTAAATGACTCATTTAATTTTACATTTCATTTAACTTATCATCTAGCGACATTTAAATTGAGATTGCAAACCATACATATCATTATTAATTAAAATATAGTGCACTTATGTTTAGGCTTTAATTAACTGTAGTATACTTGGTTATGGTTGATAAAGCGCCCGTGAACTTACGTGTAGTATGAAATAAGACGTTACGTACAGTAGCTACACGCTTTTCTTTATTTAACGCACGCGTTATTTATGCCTATTTTTCCGTTAGCCTCGTGCAAAAACTGCCGACAAATTCTGAAAGAAAATCCACAGTAGGTGAAAACAGTGACAGAGAAAAATATGTATAATTTTACACTGAAAATGACAGTAGGCTATATTCCAACTATATAAAATCATAGCCTTTGATGTCCATCAATATCGTTCTTTCCTGCCTCTTTCTCAGATCCTTCCTGTTCTTCTCTCTCAAAGTATTCTTTAACAATGATTTTTGAAGCTTTCACATGGTTACGTTTGTTCTTGTTCTTCATTACTATAGCATCTTTCTCTATTGTTTCTCTCTCGGTTTTTCTTCTGAGATTGAAGCCATGGTGTAGTTGTGAAATCTGTCAAAGTTTTGTCAGTTCAAGATGGTCCTTGGAGTTCAGTAATTTGTGTGATTGGTACTCTCATCATCTGCAAAAATCGAAAACCGGAACAATTCGTGTTCATGTTCTTGATAATATTATCACTGCCAATCCAGAAAATGTTGAGTACGTGCTCAAAACAAGATTTGATAATTACCCAAAAGGCAAAAAATTTTCATCCATTTTGGGTGATCTTCTGGGGAGAGGGATTTTCAACGTGGATGGCCATTTATGGAAGTTTCAGAGGAAAATGGCTAGTCTAGAACTAAGCAATCTTTCTGTAAAATCATATGCATTTGAGATTGCAGTGTCTGAAATTCGTTCCAGGCTATTTCCTGTATTTTCCTCTTTTGCCGGTAAAGAAAATGGTGTTCTTGATTTACAAGACGTGTTTCGAAGATATTCTTTCGATAGCATCTGTAAATTTTCATTCGGACTAGACCCCGGCTGCCTAAAATTGTCACTGCCCGTTTCAAAATTTGAAGTGGCCTTTGATCTTGCATCAAAATTATCAGCAGAGCGCGCATTAACAGTATCGCCACTGATCTGGAAAATCAAAAGATTTTTCAATTTAGGCAGTGAGAAGAAACTGAGGGAAGCCGTTAAATTGGTTAATGTCCTAGCTGAGGAGCTGATCAAGCACAAAAGAAACATGAATGTCTCCTCTCATGAAGACCTTTTGTCGAGATTCATGACCAATATAGACGACGATAAATTCCTACGGGACATTGTCATAAGCTTTGTCCTGGCAGGGCGAGACACCATTGCCTCAGCCTTAACGACTTTCTTCTGGCTATTGTCAAATCATCCCCATGTCATGCTGGGTATTCGGGAAGAATCAGACCGAGTAATGGGGTCGAAAACTCAAGATCTCGCGAGTTTTAAGCAATTGAAGGAAATGCATTATCTACAAGCAGCAGTGCATGAGAGCATGAGACTATTTCCCCCAGTTCAATTTGATTCAAAGTTCTGTCAAGAAGATGATATTCTCCCAGATGGTACATTTGTAGCAAAAGGCACTAGGGTTACATACCATCCCTACGCAATGGGCAGAATGGAAACAATTTGGGGGCCGGATTGCCTTGAGTTCAAGCCTGAAAGATGGTTACAAGATGGGATTTTCAAGCAAGTAAATCCTTTCAAGTACCCAGTATTTCAAGCCGGGTTTAGGGTTTGTTTGGGTAAAGAAATGGCATTGGTGGAAATGAAAATTGTTGCTTTGTCTTTGATTAGGCAGTTTGACATCCAAATGGCTAACCCAAGTCACACTCTTAAGTTCACGCCGGGCTTGACTGCTACAGTCAAAAATGGTTTGCCTGTGTTCGTACAAGAAAGGAATCAATAGTCTTGCTCAATCTATCAAAAACCTGGCTAAAAATCATCAGACGATCGAGACATTTGTTGACGAACATTTTCCGTCAAACTCTACAATCTCCCATGAAGCTAAACGATTGTAAATGCATTAATGCATTTCGACACATTTTAAAATCTTGATGGGGATATGGAAAATGAATGTCGGACGTTAGATGCAATGAACCCAGCTTGATAATGTATACAGCTTTATTCTCATTGTTTATACTTTAGATATTGCAGTTTGAAGCACAAGAAAACAATTCACTGTGCAGTGGATAAGGTCGTGGGTCTAGGACTAGGACCACACGTTTCTGCTATTCTATAATGTTTGCAGAATTATTTTGGTAACTTTGGATCTCGAAGTTTCTTGAAAATGTTGGATTCACACTTTGAAATTATTAATATATTAGTGTATGTATACTTTTAAGAACAATATTCTAAACTTTTTCCAAGTATAATTAAAAACGATTAGATTGGAGAGTGAACATTTATGTCATGTGATCACGAAAATATCTTTCAATTAAAAATCATCGTAAGTGTACGATTCGTCAACAAGTAATAAAGTAAATTTAAGTTCAATTTTAATTATCACGACCGTAATTGAAACAATAATAATGTGATATATTTGTTTGTAACAAATTATAACTAACATAATCTACTCATGCAATTATCAGTAAATTAACTAAGTTAAATGCAAATTATACTGAATGCAAGTTGATGTGTTCTAATGAATGACAAGCGCACGAGAATCCCGAATTCCCATGTAATAAAAATTTTGAACCATAGTTCTACACATCGACGACACCGTTTAATTTTGATAAATCAATATTTCTATTTTATTCAACAATCTCTCTCGATTAATATTAAACATACTTCATATATGATCTAACTATATTTCTATGAATCTTAATTGGATCTTGACGTCCTGGAATCTTTCTTAATATTTCTTGTCGTCTTAATGCCCCCAATATCATTTCTATAAGAGTTAAGAGCCATATAAGGAAATCAGATTTTTTCCTTCTAAAGAGTTACTATGCGACCGCATAGGGTATTGAAATGGAACTCAAGGATTCCCTACAACAACATATTCAACCCAATGGGAGATCATGCTATGCAACCACATAGCAAAGGGAAAAAGTCCAATTTTTTGCGTTTGAGTCACTGAACTCCGTTTTCTCGTTCATTGCTCTCTTTTTTCACTTCTTCTTCCACTACTTTATTCCTTCACATATTTGTTTCTCTTCTCGGATCATCTTTCAACTATTTGCACTTTAGTCCCTAATCTTTGATTTCTTCTATTTTAATCATTTTTCGCTTAGTTATTTTCAATTCCACCGTTTCATCAATGTTATCCTAAAAAGTATAATTTATATAGAATTAAGTCATATTCCAATATATTTACCAACAATTATCTATTTTTTGTGGTCTAAATAAGTGTGTAAAATGCACTTATCATCGTGTGATGAAGTGATAAAGTGCATTTTTTTGCACTTATTTGGGGCCATATTATTTGGCTTTTTTTGTCGTTATATTATTGCATTTTACTTAACTTAACTTAATTTTATCTTATTTCAGTTTTGGACATGTTTCTAAACAATTGGAAAAGAAAGAAGGATAAATTAGCAAATTGATGAAAGTTTGGAGACTAATATGCATTTGAATAAGTTGAAGTACTACAATTGAAGTAATTTGATATGGAGAATCAAGATGGAAGAAAGAATGAAGAAAATGGCTAAAAAGAAAATTTGTAAAAGTTTTATAACTGGGCAGTAACCTAGTTATATTGGTCGAGCGGCCAACCTCAACAACTGGACGAAAATTTTATGCCTGTGCAGCCACTCCATTTTCTACGGGCACTCGCCCAAGCCAATTCGGGGAAAATTTTCGATTTTCTAATTTAAATACAACACTTATGGAAACGAATTTTAGGGTCTTTTAAAACCCTAAGACCGTCCAAAAGTCATATTAGGTGATGTCGATTATTCAATATTCTTTTTGTTTTTTTATTAATAACATGTTTGGCTAGATTTATTTGTGTTAGGAGAACGATAAACTATGTAATATGATTTTTTTTCTTAGTTTTACATTCTTGACAATAAAAACACGTTTTGGATATTTGAATGATTTATATGATCTTATTTTCTCCATAATTATTGTACACGTAATTGTGTGAATGTGGTTACTTAATTCATGCATTCGAAAGAAGGGGAATATGTTCGACATATATAAATTGTCATAGCGTCCGATAGAGAATATAAATATATCGTTATGCCTTGTGTGAATTTTTAAGTGTTTATAAAAACTCATGCATTCTTGTATGTTCGCATCCATCATAGAAATATAGTTGGGTCATATATGAGAATATGTTTAACATTACTCAAGAGAGATTGTTAGATAATTTAGGAACATTGATTTGTCGATATTGTAATCGAATGCATTCTTGTATGTTCGTATCCGTCATAGATATATAGTTGGGTCATATATGAGAATATGTTTGACATTACTCGAGAGAGAGAGAGAGAGTGTGTGTGTGTGTGTGTGTTGAATAATTTACGAACATTGATTCGTCAATATTTCATGGTATTGTCAAAGTGTAGAATTGAGTTTAAAAATATTATTACACAAGGATTCATGATCATAAAACACTCATCACATATTATAGAACACTTCAATTTACATTCATCGTCAATTTGCATTTAGTTAGTTAATTCATTCATACTTGCACATTTATCATTAATTTAGTTATAATTTTATCAAAACAAACACTCTCATTTTTTATTGTTTCGGTTAAGGTCACGATTAGGGGTGAACATGAGTTGGGGTTGTGTCGATTTTTGTTACAACCCAAATCCAATCCAATATGACCGATTTGTTTAAAATTTTACCCAGCCCAATCCGTGTAAAAATTGAGACCCAACCAAATCAAGTATCGGTTGGATTGGGTTGGATTGGTCGGTTTGTGACAACTTATCAATAAAGATTACTTTGTCGGGATGGAGAACACGATGATGCTTTTACAAAAAAGGGTTGTATAGATAGGGATGATAAAAAAAATCTGGCAAACCTGATACCCGCGGGCCCCGTCCTAAATGGGACAAGTAATTTCCCCTACCTCGCTCCACCCCGTCTTGCCCCGTTTAATTTATTTTTTATTTTTTCAGAATTTAATATTTAAATGGAAAACTACACAAATTTTTATTAGTTCTAATAGAAAATCACAACTAAGATTATCTAAGAAATATGACAAATAATAAAGTCTTAGCTTATCAAATATATTTGAGTAATTTAACTTTTAAAAATAAACAAAAGTATTAAAAAATATATTATTATCTCACTTAATTGAATGGGAGTAATAAAATGAATTATAAAAAAAAAAATTTAAAATTGAACAAGTAGTAAACGGGACAAGGGCCTTGACCCAACTCGCCCCGCCTTGCCCCTCCTTAAACGAATAACATGGCAGGTATAGTGTGAGAAATTACTCAATAAGGCGGGGAGGTTGCCCCGATCTCAACCCTCCTCGTTGTCGTCCGTATGCATTGATGATTTATTAAGAAGAAGTGGGCGGAGCGATATAAAATTAAAGGACTGGAGCGATATACAACAATGCCATCGAGGAGTTAAGTAGAGAGGTGGACTCGCCAACAATGCTTCGATGTGTCGCCTATGTTTGTGTGAAGTGTTAGTATGGTCAAGACAGTTGCCCCGACGGTGGATGTGTAAGTTTTGAATTTGGATTTGTGTGTGGATGGGGTGGGGGCTGGGGAAGATGATAATTTTTTATATTTTTAGTTATTCTAATTCTTTTATATAAAAAATGTAAATAAATACTTTTATCCTTTAAAAATTAGTCAAATTTGAGTTGATAATTGACTTTTGGTCAACTAACGTATTTCGTCGTATTTGGACTTAAGATGCTAATTTTTGAAATGTTTGGTACCGTTGATGGTACAAATAAAAAGTTTGGATCAAATCAAGGAAATGTTTGGTACCGTAATTACAATTTTCCCTAAAATAAATAAAGGCCAAAAAGGGAGAGGGGAAAAAATAGATAGAGAGATAGAGAGAAAAATAGGACCAAACAAGCAAATCTTATCTTAAAAACAACTATTTCATTTTCTTTTCCATTTCCAGTGGCCTCTCGATTCATCAACCAGACCCAACTGCCAAATTTAAGGCAAAACTAGGCGCCGTCGAAATGGCAGCTGGCACAACGTCTGTGCACCGTGCTATATCCAATTTTTACCCTTCTACCAAGCCCAGTGGTGGGTTTGGGCGTCCGAGGAGAGTTGGCCACCGCGTGGTGCGGTGCTGCGAGGTGGGTGTTGGGGTGGCGGAAAGGAAGACGGTGGTAGTGAAGAATGGAAATGATTCACTTGAAATTTGCAGAGTGCTTAATGGGATGTGGCAGACCAGTGGTGGATGGGGCAGAATCGACCGAGACGACGCCGTTGAAGCTATGTTCAAATACTCTGACGCTGGTCTCTCCACCTTCGACATGGCTGACCACTGTATGGAATTTTACCCCTATGCCCCTCTTCCACCTAAACTATTGATTTATTTTTTTGTTTTGTTTTGTTTTGTTTTGTTTTTTTTGTTATGTAGTGTTTGGTCCTGCTTAAAGCCAAAAATATTGATTTTTTCATGCACCTTCTAAAGCCCACTAAGTGGAAAGAAAATTATTTTATATATTGGGGCAAAAATGTCATTTAAAATAAAGAATGATTGAGGAGAATACAGGGCTGACAAATAAGAACAGATAGGATAAAACCATTTCCACAAGTGCAGAGCTACTTATTAACTACCCTTTGGTTATCACTCTCTCAATGGCACAAATATTAAACCTATCATTTAGCCAATTCACTTTCAACTCTATAAAGATAAACCCAAAATGTAATAGAGTAATTGAATCAAGAAAATCATTTGCAAGGCCATTTCAGTGTGTGTTAATAGATGATAAGAAAAGAGTGGAAGTCAAGAATGGGAAAGAATCATTGGACATTTGCAGATTGGTTAATGGGATGTGGCAGACTAGTGGTGGATGGGGCAGAATTGATAGAGATGGTGCAATTGATGCCATGCTTCAATATGCGGATGCTGGATTAAACACTTTCGATTTAGCTGATATATGTAAAGCACATGATAACATTTAGAATTGATTAGTATTACTCATTTCATTTTTGCTTCTGTGGAAAACATATTCTCATTACAGCATAGTTTTGAGAAGCTATTGATTTAAGTCCTTTAGGTTTTCTGCTAGTTCTGGATTTTTTGATTATGAGTGTATAGAATCTTGATGCACCTCGAGTTAACTCATAAGATGCAAAAAGGGATGTACTACTGTTTATTCGCGGCATGAGTATTTAATGCATGTGATTAGTGGTTCTGCGATTTACTTGTGCATATTCTGCAGATGGACCTGCAGAAGATCTTTATGGTATATTCATTAATAGAGTACGTCGAGAGCGCCCACCGGAGTATCTGGAAAATGTCAGGGGGTGAGTGCTGATATTAGTGTTTATGTTGTTTTGGTTTTGTTAATTTTCGATTGTTTGCAATAGCTTTGAGAAATGATGTCTATCTAGTGTGTGCCAAGCAGTTCTCACTCCTCTACTTCAGGTGAGAGCTAGAGTGCTTCTCCTGTACGAGGGGCAAGTGAAGTTATAATCACTTTAAATAGATCGAGTGCAGTTACCTCAGTAAAAAATGAGGGGACTATCTGGTGGAGTTGTGACAGATAATGAAATCTCCTTGTAATAAGATGCATTTGAGTTGTGTAGGAAGAGCAAGGATTATTTTCAATGGCGGTTTCTAGATTTATATTTATTTTCTCTATATGCATGCAGTCTTACCAAATGGGTGCCACCGCCCGTCAAGATGACTAGTAACTTTGTTCGGGAGAGCATAAACGTCTCAAGGAAGAGGATGGATGTTGCATCTTTGGACATGCTTCAGTTTCACTGGTATACAATGTCATTTTTCAGTTTCTTGTGTTGTCCTCAATGAACTTTGACTATGTTTAAACTCAAATGTGTATATCAATTAACAGAACCTTCATAAACTATAAAGCACGAGCTTGGTGTTTTATGTTTTGAGAAATCATTCCTCTCTACATTTGTCTTATTTCAACCATTCCACTGAATTTTTGAACAGCACAATTGATAATCACTTTTTCTTCGGTCTGCTTTACTTAGGTGGGACTATTCTAATTCTGGCTACCTAGATGCACTTAAACACCTTACAGATTTGAAAGATGAAGGTTTGTTTACATTCAGTTGTCTTTACACCTATCCATAGGTATTCCGAATTTCTTGATTAGACCAGTTTACTTCAGTGATTGGCATGCAGGTAAGATCAAGACTGTCGCATTAACTAACTTTGATACCGAGAGGTTACAAAAAATCCTGGAAAATGGGATACCAGTTGTTAGTAACCAGGTGATAAATCCTTTTTTTTTTGGTGCATTATTAAATTACGTCAAGCGAATTGAATGAGAATGTTCTTTGTTTCTTCAGGTGCAACATTCAATCGTTGACATGCGTCCTCAACAGAAAATGGCCGAGTTGTGCCAGCTCACTGGAGTTAAACTTATAACGTCTCTTTCTGTCTCTCTTTCACAAATAACTTATAGCAATTGTTATTGACACTCCACTTTATGCACTCACTCGGTTAATTTTTCAAACTACAAATATTAGCATTTTTTTGTATAATTCCTTAGATAATTATATTTCTCCTTAAAATAATTTATCAAATGAAATATTACTTTTAGTCATAGTTTCTGCAGCTTGACACGACAAAGTGAATGCTAATACAGGAAGCTTGTAATCATTGATGCATATGCGTACGCAGTCATTCATAAATGTCTGCGTAATATGCTTCTATTGGTTACTTAGATGTTTGACGTCCTATTGCCCTAGTGCCAGTATTATAATATTCTCATTTCTTAACNTACTTAGATGTTTGACGTCCTATTGCCCTAGTGCCAGTATTATAATATTCTCATTTCTTAACGGTGCCCTTAAGCATCTAACGATTCTAAGCTACACTTGGCATTCTCACATTGTCTGCAATCCGGATATCGCATTTATGTGCAGGTATGGAACTGTGATGGGCGGACTATTATCCGAAAAGTTTCTTGATACAAACTTGTCTATTCCTTTTGCCGGCCCGCCATTAAACACTCCTTCACTGCAGAAGTACAAAAGGGTGAGTCTTCTAAATAGCGCATATCAAACCGAAAATGATTTGAATGTTTGTTGCTGTTTTTTTATAGAATTTCTTAGGAATTTAAAATATCACAAAAGGTTCCAAGCATCTAAATCCTGAAAGCAAATGAATTAACAGTCAAACTTATAGATCCTCGAAATATAAAGTACAATCTACAACAATAATAAATCAACCCCTTAAATTACAAAATCATAACCTATTCCTAAAAATCTCAAATTGCAACCAAAATAAGTACAATAACTGATAAATTTCCAAAATACTAAAGAAAAATTATTGTATCCTTCGGGTTGTCTAAGGAAACTTACAACTAACTTAAAATTTCTAGGCATCTAAAAAAATGACAAATACACCAGTAAATAAGTGATCCATAGCATTCTTCTACCAAAATACCGTAGTCGGTCATACCTAAACTTTTTGAGCAGATCAAGTATGAAACAAAAATCTTAAATGCATTATTCTAAAATAAAACTGATCGATGTAGCAGATTTTGAATACATTAACTGACCAAAAGAATTCAAGAAATAGCATAGAGCTTATTCAGAAACTTTATAAATAGCTCATACAGTATGTTGTGCTCGAGTCTCATCATTGCAGAAACATGTTATCATACGAGCTTCTGGTCAGGATCAAAGCATATGAACCCTTGATCTCGAAGGGCAAATGACCATAGAGTACGTAAAAAGGCGAGACAGAAATTGTTTAGAACTTGGTCAAATAGATAAATAGTCAAAAAGGAGTAATCCTATGGTAATCATTCTTACTGTTTAGTTCGTTGTCCATCTCTATCTATTAAACTTTTGTTCATTAAGCCTTGTGGTAAAGATCTTTGTGGCAGACTATTCAGATAGTCAAGAATCTATCATAATTTGGTTGTATCCACTATACATGAGCAGAAAAACCAGCTTACTATGTTGTGTCAACTAGCGTTATCCATGGAAAGTAACTCGAGCATTAATGTTGCCGAGGGAACCAGTCACTATAACCATATTTGGGTAACATTGTGTACGGAAAATATATGCAGATGGTTGATGCTTGGGGAGGATGGAGTCAATTCCAAGTTTTGCTTCAGACCCTGAAGAAAGTAGCTTCAAAACACAGCGTTTCCATTCCAACAGTAGCTGTGAAATACATCCTCGACCAGGTAAGAAAAAATATATCTTAGCGTTAGCTATATGTACTTTTTGTTTATCTCGGATTCATTTTGATTAGCTATTTGCAATATTGCAGCCAGCTGTGGCAGGGTCGATGGTAGGTGTTAGGCTTGGTCTATCGGAACACATTAAAGCCACAAATTCCGTGTTTTCTCTTGTTCTTGATGAAGAAGATGTAAGCAGCATACAAGAAATTTCCAAGAGAGGCAAAAATCTTCTGAATATAATTGGTGACTGTGGAGATGAATATAGGCGCTGATTACATAGTCCAAATCTTGTTAATTTAATCGCTTCATATTTATACCAGAGCTGTATTATATATTGAGAAAATTGCATGGAGAGGCCCTTTTTTATTCATTCGACTGCCACACTAAATTAAATAATAGCTTTTTTTTGCACAAGTTTATTAATTGTTCGCTTCATTTTCCACCCTGAAATCCCTACACCTGCTTCTCAAAAATCATAGACCATGTAAAGCTCGACTTGTGTAGTTCAACTTCTAACTACTAAAAAGTTCATTGACCAATTTGAAACCAAAAAATAAATAAAAAAGAAAGAGAGAAAAGATGAATGACTAAATTGAAATAGAACCCAAAGATTGATGACTAAGTTTTTTAAAAAAATGATAATATTTTCCTAGGGATAGAAATGCAAAGAAAGTTAAAGGTGAGGGACAACGATAGTAAGTTAGCCATGAATTCTCGTGGTCCAACCTTAGCTCATACAAAACGCAGAAAAAAGCCCAAAACCTGTTTCCTTAATTTACTTTTGCTCTCTCCACTTCACTCACAGAGGCATTTCATCGAACAGGTCGTCTTGTATAGCGAAGGGCACCATGGACGGTATGTTGGACGTCAAGTTTTTACATTCTTTTTTTCAAATTAGATTATTTTTGCCTTAAAAGTGGGATTTTAATGCTTTGCTTCTCAGGATGTTGTTTTTAGTCTTCAACAAGAGAGAACAGATTTTTCAGCTTTCTATGTGCTTATGTATCGAACTTGAAATGTATAGCTATTGATTATTGACGAAGTTTCATTTTTATATTTCATTTAGTCGATTCGCAGCAGACCATGGAGGAAACTATATTGGTGGGAGATGATCTGATGATGGGCCCACCATCACCACTCATTCCACCTGAAATAGCATCTCACGTGCTCGAAGGCGTTGATTTGTGTGATGGGATTTTGAGGAACCTATTTTTATGTAATTCCTTCATTCTCCAAGTTTATTTATTTTGGAACGATTAGAGGCAGTAGTTCTGAATTGAAGATGATCGTTTCCTGCTTGGTTTTATTGAGTAGGTTTACAAATTAATGATATTGAGCCATTTTGTCAAGATGAGATTGCACTATATCGACAGTGTGCAGAGAGAAGGGTGAGGTCTTAAGGAACTGTAAGCTTAATTTTTGCATTTCACTATTTGTATGATTTCTTGCTTTGAGATTTAAAACGATGGTCTTGTATCTGTAGGATATAGAACTAAGACAACGCCTTCAAGAAAGTGAGAAGAAACTTGGAACATCAATGCCTATAGATCAAGCTAAGGAAAGAGCTAATCAGTTGGAATCAGAAGTCACATTGCTGGAGAGGTATGTGTAAGAATGTCTAGAACGATCTAATCGTGCTTAACAATCCTATATAGCAATTAGATCAATGCGGATTAAAGAATTGGACCAAAAAACGTACCTCCCGCCATTGCCGTTGTCTCGTACACACTCGAGTGTATTGGAAGGATTTACTGAGGTCTTCTAAACCTTATCTATCTCAAAACCGATGGTGTGTTCTACTGAATAGAGAAAGTAGGCTTAGGGACCTATAAATTTAGTTTGCACTGCCGTTATACGTGCTCTTCCATCATGGAGCCGTTTAAACTTGTGCAGTTAATGGGAATTAGATTCTGAGCGGTTTTCAACATTATGGAATAGCAAAAACCGTTCCTAAGGGATGGAATTAATGTGGACCATTTTCTGGGTTTGTTCTTCAAAACGGTTACGGACGGTTACGGGAGAGAAAAACCAACAGTATGTTCAGTGAACCATGGATTTTTTCTTTTCATTCTTATTGTTGGGTCTGATGTGATGAGCTGAGGAAAATTGATGGGTTTCACTCATTTGGTATTCCTATAAGTTGGTAGTTATCCCTTGGAAATTTTAAAGAATGAGAAAATTTTCCTTTCTCCTCGAATCTACTAGAAAGATCTCTAATAAATGTAGATCAAAGAAAGTAACATGTCAAAGTTTTCATTGACCTAGAAAGATTCACTAAGAGTATTCAGGGCTGCTGCTGAGTGTTAAGTGTTGTCCTCCATCTCCAATTTCAGGTCTTGAATTTAATTCAATTGTGTATCCCTATTTATTTGCTTGATGAACTTGTTTTTTCAGTTACTTTTGAGTTCTGAATGATGATCAAAAGAACATACAAATATTTTAAATTTTTCAGTTGACTCTTTTGTCCTATGCAATTGCTTATCTTTTCACATTTGTTGGTCTTAAGATCTGAGTCACTATTGTCAACGAAAAGGACAAGGAAAGAAAGAAGGAAAGCAGATTTCAACAACTGTTTATCCCAACGATCTCCTAAATGAGTCCATCTTTAAGTCTGGTGTTACACATTAGTTAACAAGTTTGAAGAAAATTTCTTTTCTCCTTCTTATATTTTATTAAGAGGGGAAATTACTGAACTTCTTTTCACATATTCTCTGTCCAATTACTGGTAAATCAAATACGTTTATATTAGACAAAATGTTCAACAAGAGTTCTTTTCTCTATGAACACAGGTGACAAGAAGATAGCTATTGTTTTCCTAAAGTTTGAGATATGAGAGATGTTTTGAAAAATATTTTCGAGAGTTGATTTCAATAGAATGTCAAAGTGTACTCTTTTGGTCCATGCTTCTATGCAATTAAGTATAGTCACAACAAACCTTCAAGTTGTTTTCCTATGAGAAGGAATGGAATTTTTATACAAAATAATCTCTAACTCTGTGCCATTATTCTCTCATATTTTAATCATGATAAGTTGTTATATCAAATTTTATCATGGTAAATTAATTACATACGGTATTATTTGTGCATTAAGACGCTTGATCTTGGCAAGTGGAGTTGAAGGAATGGAAGGATTTCGACAAAGATGGAGTCTGCATGGTTGCCTTACGGATACCAAGTAATTTTATCTGATCTTTATTTTTCACCTGGACGATGCCATCTAAGCACGAACCACTAGTTTCCAGATTTAGAGATTTCATCTCAAGGTAGTTCTCAACAGCGCACAAATATGATTATTGTCTCACAGGAGGAGATTGGATGCCTTGAAACAAGGAATGGAGAACAGGAAAAAGGATGAGCCAATTGGGGATTCAACCACCAAAAGGAGATGGTTCTTTTGGTGAAAATCCAGATTCCTTCCAGGCGCAAGACTTGTTGAAGATGGAAATTTAAATCAGATCATAAGAAAAAGAAAGGAAGACTTCCATCTCCATTTCATGATTGGAATATGTCAATGTATGGATGATACTTGTTTTTAAGTATATCAATTTTTTAAAAATGGAAATTGATTTCATATATCAATTTGTCCATTTTCTTCTATCTCCTGTTGGTAACATGGTTCCATATTTGATTCATTTTTAACTAGGGAGTATATTTCGATCTCCCTAGTTTTTATGTTGAAGTCATTGTCTTTTATATGGGCCCTCAATTTCCAAAATGGCTTCAAACTTAGAATAGCTATATAAATCTTGATGCATCTGTTGCTGACAGTACCTGATTGGTTTTGGAACGTCTTTTGGAAGATAGTTAAATGACTTAAATCTCTCTATAACCGGATGAATGGCGAAATTTTCTGAAATGTAAAAAAAAGAATTTATATGTTGTTCCTAGAACTTTGAATTGTTATAATAATTTTTCGGGTCCAATGCCACTATTTGCTTTTCAATCAGAACACTTGTACCTGTAATGCTTATCCCTCCAACTAGACATAAAGATAACCTATTGGATCCAAAACTAAATACAAATGAAGACGTGAGCTTAGTTGGAGGAGTTCAACAGGCCCCATCGAAAACAAGTGAACTTGCATTTGATGTCGAAGATTTCAGTATTCCCTGGAGTGATCTTGTTATAAAAATGTAAATTGCCGGCAGGTACTGCTGTCATGAAAGCATTGCTGGGTGTAAACCACGTTGTTATTTTCAAAATATGTTTTCTGGATCCATTTCTCTCCAGTAACTTTCTTACCTCCATATTTGATCTCTCAGATAATCAGTAATCCGGACAGCTGCCCAACTGCTATTTGAGCTTAACAAATTTAATCGTTTTTTCATTTTCGGGGTAAATTCCCTGCACTATTGGTGCTATATCAACTTCAATAATAATATCGAGTGTTACAAGTACAAGGAAATTTTACAAGGTTTCAAATGGCACAGATTGATTGGCAGATGGTAAGAAAAAAAATGTCTGCGGCAGCACCTGTAGAAATTCTATGAAAAAAATTCTTGTACTCGGGGAATTTTCCATAATATCATGGGAAAGTTGCCATCTTATTTGAAAAATTGCAGACTTGAGAATGATTGATTTGGGAAAAAACAAGCTCACAGGAAATATTCCAGCATGGATAGTGATGCTACTAAAAATCGCACCTGCTGATTTTTCGAGTTTGACGACTGAGAACGAGCACAAACGAGATCTTTCAGTACCTAAAACAAAGGCGTCAATGTGTGTCCTCGTCGCCCCTCCGATACTTAAGTCAGAAAGAGGAATTTGAGAGAAAATATATGCTGAGAATATATGTAAAAATGTACCTGAATAATGAATGAGAATGATGTATTTATAGTGGTAGGTAGAGTAATTCAAGTAGGACTCATCATCTTATTTTTCGGAGTATTATATGGATAAGTGTTAGAATGTGATTAGGAGTCCAAACCTCCATTATTGGAGGTGTTGCCTAAGATAAGACAGTATTTATAGTGGTAGGCAGAGTACTTCAAGTAGGACTCATCACCTTTTTCGGAGTGATTATACGGATAAGTGTTGGAATGTGATTAGGAGTCCAAACCTCATTTATTGGAGGTGTTGCCTAAGATAAGACTCTTTTACGACATAGGATCCTGAACTGGGGTGATTGGGTAGGAACAGATTCCTTGGTTGAATTGGTGTCTGTTAGTGAAGGATGCACAGCGTCAAGAGGTGATGTATGCTCGAGTACATATCCTGAGGACCCTCATCGCCAAATCTCCCAAAAACATTGGTGTGATAGCTCGAGCATTGTAGGCCATGTGCTCGAGCAGAAGACGCACCTCAAGCTATGTAGGATGCGTCTCAGGGGTTTGGAAAGGCTTGAGTTGGATAGGGTTAGGGTTCTTTCGGGATGAGGACTAGTAACACCCAATCGCGGAGCACTTTGAGAATTTAGCTAAGGTAAAATCCCGAGCACATACCCCGAGACTACTGATGTGATTTTGGAGGCATTCTGGAGGGTCCATCCTC
>CAIGRO010245121.1:0-11393 GCA_903798355.1 Fraxinus baroniana
TTATGTCCAAAGTTGATTGGACCTTGGGCATAACACTTACATATGGTACATACCTCATTTGATGTGTAGTTTGCTTGTGAATCATGGTTCGAGTGGTATCTTTTATTATGACCTGTCTGACTGCAAATACTACATTTCATTCTCTTCTTTCCATCACCTTTCCTATCAATCTTCTTCATCTTCTCTTTGGACAGTACAGCTTTCTCAACCCCTCTTCAAAGCTTCGTCTACTTCCTGCCTCTTTTTTTGGTCACCCACGTTGGGGGTTTTACGAGGTCGAAGCCACTCGAAGGCCACATTTTTTGTCCATTTATAGGGTATATGCAATTCCCGTAAGTTTTTAAGTTTCAACTTTGTGGCTCTCATCCACAAACTGTAAAGGACCCTTACCCCACTCACGGATGCCGGGTATTGCATGTGGACAAAGCACATAAGTTAGATCCCACTTTCTACATGAGCATGTAAGGTTTTGTAAATCTACCACAAACTGACCATCTGAATAACGTCCAGAAACTTGAAATTGCATTTTCCCATTGAATAATGCTTTATATGAAAAAGAATTTCGTGTACTTATTTCAAGTTTCTTTTCAGTTTTTGGACATATATCGCTAGAACTCTTTGCCATCATATCGCGACGTTTGTACATCCATACCATCAACTTGTTTTGAATTGACTGAAGAAGAGTCAAAATATCCTTCTCCCTCGCTTCCTTTATATAGTTGTTAAAGCATTCACATATGTTGTTTAAAAAAATGTCACATTTGGAAGCCGTCATGAAATGGGACTTCGACCATTGCTCGGCTGGTTTAGCACATAACCACTCCCAGGCAAGTTTATCCTCCTCCTTCATTTTGTCCATCCAGTAAAATCAGCCAAATAAGTAGACTTTGCTGCTCTCCACAATAAATCCCTAAGCTTTAACTCTTTAAAGTCTTTGTGAAAGAAGTTGGAGTACATGTGCCTTATACAAAATCGGTATTCAGCCATTGAAACAACTCGAACACCATATTCTCTAACCTTTTCTGTCTGTCAGACATAATTGTGACTCTATATACATTTTCGAGTATCAAATCTTCCCTTAACAATTTCAAAAACCACGACCAACTAGCATTACTTTTAGTTTCAACAATGGCATGCGTAATTGGGAATATACAATCATTCCCATCAATACCCAGTGCAACAAGTAACTGACCACCAAAATTGCCTTTCAAGAAGCACCTATCTATGGAAACAACTGATCTACAACCACGCAAGAAGCCCTTTTTGCAAGCATCGAAGCAAACATAAATCACCTTAAACACAAGGTAGTCTAAAGATAGTATAACAGTTGATCCTGGGTTTGTTCTCCTAACCTCAGCTGCATACGAACCCAACAAACCAAATTGCCCAATAAGCGACTCTAAGCAACTCTTTAGCGTATTTCCTAGCCTTCTTGTCACTAATCTCTACACCATACTCTTTCAAAACACTCGCCTTAAACAATCTCACATCCACCTTGGCACAATAGTAAAGGTCTCAATGTATCTACAGGCTAACCAACTAGTAGATACACTTATATTCTTCAATGCTCTACTACAATTATGATTCCATTCGAAAGATTTAATCTGCCACGATGAAACTTCCTCCAATGGTGAAGCCCAAATATGCCACAGACACTTTTTTCCTTTGCAACGACCTTCTAATATGCTTTTATCATTATACGAAAATATCACCTCAAACCTATTATAATTGCTGAAGTTTTTAACCACAACCTTTACCTCCTTCTTAGACCTAAACTTAAGTCATACCTCAAGCAAGGGATCCGCCATATTTACTTCACCATTAAATTCTGGGTATGTAACAACTTCTTCGTCACTGTCAGAATGTACGCTTCGAAGGTCATCTGAGGGTACATATTCAGAATTGTCAGATTCATTTGTTGCTTCCAATGACACTATCTCATTCCTCGTATAAAGTTCAATATTCTAGGTAACATTTTCCTTAAAGAGAATGTCGTCTTCTTCACCAAGGCTATAATTGGAATCATTGAAGGTTATGTCTTCTTTATCTAAATCACTGTTCAAATAACCTAGACAATATAATATTATAAATTTCTTAGCTTACAATGTAGTGGCTAAAAAATAAAAACCTGTGGAATGTGTCAAAGCAAACGTATTCCTCCAATAGATCAATTTATTGCACAACAAAAGGACCCAACTACTGTCCAACGTGAAGAGTTAATACAGCCAAAGAAACGACCTAACTAATGTCCAGCTCATTAAAAGACACTGTATGCTACTTGAAGAGTTAATACAACCAAAAAATTAATTGAATGATATTAGCAATGATTTTCACCCTAACTCGTGAAAGATTACAGCAAAAAAGAAACGAAATTTGGGGAGGTTTTATTGTGAATCTGCGATTTAGGTCCTCAAGGTTCAACATTCAACTATTTTGGTCCATTAATTTCCAATTAAATTGAAAAGGTCCTTCAGTGACCATTACTGAAATCGAATGTAACTTCAGTGGTCGTTAGTGCAAGTTTTTAACTTCAGTGTCCGTTTTGTGATTTTGATGTAACTTCAGTGACTGTTTGTGAAATTAACCCTTACATTAAATATTGCTCTTTTTGTGGACAAATTTATGAACAAAAGATTTTTTTAAAATGAAGTATTACTACGCAACTTTCTAGAGAGAGAGAGAGAGAGAGAGAGAGAGAGAGAGAGAGAGAGAGAGAGAGAGAGAGAGAGCGCGCCTTAGTTTGGATACAAATTTATAGAGTTTATAAATTTAGTAAAGATCAAATATTAATTTAAATAACACATTCATAACTACTACTCATATTATTCACACATTTCGTGAGACTCACTAATATTATTCTTTAAAAATCATTTATAGTTTAGGATATGCTACAAGTACATAGGGGGTGTCATAATGGTGTCCATAATGGGCACATGGCCCCCCCCCCCCCCCTTATGGCACTCCCTATGTACAACAAGAATAATCCTTATAGTTTTGCCAAATGATGGCTTAATTGAGAAATTGAGAAAGTTTAGGGCCAAATGAAAAAAAAAAAAAAAGATTGTTCATATTCTAGTCATTAGAAGTGTAAATATTCAAAATATGCATTTATTCGGGAAAATAATAAATACATATGAAGTAAATAAATAGTAAAAATTATTATCTTTTAGATTCGTCTATGTTTGGCAAAAATTATAAATTTATTTATAAATAGTTAAACTTTGTTTTCAACTAGACATTCTAATAAATCTTCTGTCATTCATTTTTATCTATTCATACATTAAAATAGTTATAAATTCTTCCCAATTGGAAGCGACTCAAACTAAGATTTGGTACTTTATGCAATTTTTGAGTAGTTTCCAGGGTCAAACTGTTATTACTATATACATATAAAGCTGATAAAAAATTTCGATCTCATGAAATATTCGAATGAACATGAATTTCAGGAAAAAATAAATAAATTTTAGAAAATGAGGATCAAATAGGGACTAATAATATGAAGAGAAGTTTGAAAAAAAAATTCTGCGTCCAAATATAATAATAGTGAGCTTCACAAGTCTACATTTTTATGATGAATCAAGAATTAAGGGTATTAGATGTAAAGAAAGACCAAGTCCTTTAGTTTAGAACATATCACACATTCTTTCCTCTTGCAAGTGCATCTTTTTCCATCGATCATACTACCTTCTTTTATTTTCATCGCCACGTTTTCAACTGAATATCAGTAACATGTTAAGGTAAATAAACATCAGGTTACAACTTGACCAAGTTGAGGCCAGCCAACGATTATTACCCAACAATTTTCATGTCTAATGTGTGAATTTTCATTGGTTCAGTTTTTCAACTTAAAATCTTGCAAGCATGAGAGGTTAAGATCTCGTTCAAGTATTAAGATCGAAACTTTTCCAGGTCATTGACTTGTTGAAAATCAGAAAAACATAAAATGTTGTATAAATCATTCGTACAAAGAAGATCCTCTGTGTCAGTCATTTCCAAATAAAGAAATCTAAATAGCATTTTAACTGTAACTCATTCACACGATATTATAGCTCAATCATTTTACACCCAACCCAAGCATCTCAGAAAATGCCTCAAAACTCAATTAGAACCTTAACACATTTTGGTTCCTTGAGCAGCTCAAATGCCTGGCTTATTTCTTCTAGTTGAACTTGATGAGTCAAAAGCTCGCCTAGATTTTTAATTTCCTGCAAAGAATCAGGCTATAAGCAATCATGGATAACCAAAACTATTTTGTAGCATAGAATTTTGGTGAACCGTACCCCGTTAACACATTTGTCTATTACAACGGGGAGATCAGATTGGACCTTAACCCCACCAAAAATTGAATACTTGAATGTTCTGCAACACAAGACCGTCGAGAAGTTTATCTCCATGCTTTTCTGGGTTCCTGCTCCGAGCATTATCATTGTACCTATCCCCTGGATCAAAACATAGACAGGACTCAACAATTTGCTTGCCTAATAAGACAAGTGCTTGTCATCTGTGCACTTACCACTTTCGTCGCTTCAAGAGCTTCATTTACCAATGGAGCAACCCCTGTGCACTCAAAGCAGTAGTCCACGCCTAATCCTCCAGTCACTTCTTTCACCAAATCAGATATGGATTTATCAGAATTAGTGGGGTTTATAAAATCTGTCATTCCAAAGGCCTCTGCTATTGCTTGTTTGCTTTCATTTTTGTCAATGCCAATAATTTGAGCTGCCCCATGGCCTCGAGCTCCCTCTATTACCTAACACAATTTCCCACTGATGGATGAAGGCAAAACGGAAGAGGAGAAATTAGGTAAACGCCTGTGTGAGTGTATAGTAGTACTTACGCCAAGTCCAACAGCGCCAAGCCCCAAAACCGCAACAGTGGAGCCCTTTGGAACCTTGGCTTCCTTCCAGACTGCCCCAAATCCTGTGGTGAAACCACAGGAAAGGAAGCTAGCATGCGGAAGAGCAATTCTGGAATCAATTTTGACAACATAATTAGCATCAATAGTTGTGTACTCCGACCAAGTGGAGCAGCTAAGGAAATGGTAGAGCTTTTGACCCCGACAGGACATCCTCGGCGTGCCATCAGTCATTAAACCTGTGAAAGCTTGAAGCGGGTAGGTTTGGCATAGATTAGTCTTGCCAGTCCTACAATTTTCGCACCCCCCGCACTCCCCTAAGTAAGTTGGTATAACAATATCTCCTTCCCTCAGCTTCGTGACTCCTTCCCCAATGCCTTCTACAATGCTGAGTGTGCACACATTAGAGGCGCAATCATTATTTGACAGCGTAAGTGTATAATTCAGAAACAGAGAGACTAGATTACCCAACCCCTTCGTGTCCTAGAACTCTGGGGAAGACCGGCTGCAAAAGGACATCAAAGTAAGTATATGATAAAAGTAAGAATGGATGAGGTCGAAATGAAGCAACCGAACCGAGGGGAAACCCTTGCAGGCAAGGACGTCAGTGTGGCAAAGGCTGGCAAACAACATCTTGACCCTGACTTCACCAGATTTGGGGGGATCCACTTGTATCTCTTCCACCTTTGGGGTCTCATTTGCTTCCCAACATACCACCGCTGCGGAAACAAGATTACTACTTTGTGAGTTTGTTTTTAAAAAAGAACGTCAACATACATACATACCTCTGCATGTGATCATGGTTAGCTGGGAATTGAAATTGGTTCATCAATGGACTGGAGGAGGAGGAGGAGGAGAATATGATGTTTTTATATAACTTTCACCAAAAAGAGTTATGCCCACGTTGACAGCGTGCTCCATTTTTTAATATGTAATAATTAACACGGCCCCCATACCCCCACCCACATTCAGTAGGAGGTGTTATCACTTGTGACAGGGACCTCTGTCCTCGACTCCTTGTGTGATTGTAAACGCATCATTTGTTTCAAAATTTTGGTTCGTAATTTTCATCCTTATCCTTATGTACAATACTAGTTATTGACATGTGTGATGCACATTGTGTCTTTGTAATGGCATATTTAATAGTATTTTGACCTTTTTTTTTTTTAGGGAGAATTGTAATTGTGATTCCAAATCTTTCATTTTTTCAAACTTTATCCAAATCTTTCATTTATGTCACTCAAAGTTCTAAACCTTTCATTTTGTTGCAACGAAGGACGGACCAAAAATTTTGACCATTAGTTGACAAAAAAATTGACATTGACTATAATTTTGACCAATTTTAAAAGAAAAAAATGATAATTTTATATATTTTTCATCACTATCCTTTCCATTTTTTTCTTGCTTGGAGTGGTTGCATCTAGTGATTGAAGAAGTGATCTATTTGCTGTTGATGCTGGAAGAGTCTTTTCACTAAGCAAAGAGGAAGACTGGTCAGGTAAATGCAAGCTTTTCCTTTGGCATCGACGGCATTCTTCCCATCCGTTGTTGATGAGACACGATCCAATAAAAATAATATCGTATTTATACTGAGCTGATTCTTTCTGTACAGCCTTCACGTAGAAAACATTGTCTTCTTCTATTATCGTGCGTATGAGGGGTCAGTGATGTTTATTTCAACATTCTGTTCAAGGAGAGTATTAGTATTTCTTAAAATTATATATACTTGAAGAATGTAATTTAATTTGTCTGATATATTTGCATACCACTACACCCAAAAAGGGTTTTTGCAGCGTTTACCAAAAAAGAGTTTTTACAGCAACAAAAAAACGCTGCAAAAACTCTTTTGCAGCGTTTTTCCAAGTGTTGTGAAGGCCGGTGTTGCCGTTGAGGGAAGACTTTTTGCTGCGTTTTTTCATCGTTGCAGTAGACCTCTTTTGCAGCGTTTTTTAAACGTTGCAGTAGACCCCCTTTTGCAGCGTTTTTTCAGCGTTGCGTTAGACCACTTTTCAGCGTTTTTTAAATGTTGCGGTAGATCACTTTGCAGCGTTTTTTAAACGTTGTGGTAAACCTCCTTTTGTAGCGTTTTTTCAACGTTGTCGTAGACCTTTTTTTTTATGATAATTGACCACTAAAATTGAAAATGACACTTTGTGAACGAATTTTGAAATTGCATAAAAATTGATAATTTCATTATAAATTTTTGAATCAATACAACATTAGAATGTGTTACGACACAACCTATCTAAAAATGAGTAATAATTAAAGAGCGAAACTATAATAAACTAGTTACAACACAAACTATCTAAAGTTCTTGTTGCCGTATACAATATATTTCTGACCAGATTACCCTTTCCTTGGAGAACGGAGTATCTTCATCAATGACACACTGTTGAAAAAATAGAAGGATCCCATTATACTCTCTTAGTTTGTCCTGAACGTGCTTNTTTCTGACCAGATTACCCTTTCCTTGGAGAACGGAGTATCTTCATCAATGACACACTGTTGAAAAAATAGAAGGATCCCATTATACTCTCTTAGTTTGTCCTGAACGTGCTTCCTTACTCCAATTTATTATTTCATTCGTTACAGAACTTAATGTCTCACTTTCAAGAGGTAAGTTAGGCAAACACAGCAGGTGGATGGCTGCCCACCAATAGCAACATCTTCCATCTATGTATGACGTGATAGGGGAACTTTAAGCTTCTTCCATGCTTGTTTCTTCGCTCTAGCAGCAGCTTTAACCCATTTAAGTGATGTTTTTCTCTGCCATATGAGGTACGCATTGTTAGGTAATTGCCTCAAAAGTCAAAGTTGGATTACTTCTCTTGCAAATACTTGTTTATTGGCCCAGTTATATTTGGTTAGTTGTGGAATGAATTGGTAGCCCAAAAAGTTGGATTACTTCTATTGCAAATAATTGTTTATTGGCCCAGTTATATTTGGTTAGTTGTGGAATTAATTGGTAGCCCATTATGTGATATGTTTGGCCCAATTGGAGACCTAACTAACAGTATAAATATATATCCCTTACCATTCTTTTGGGTGTGACCGGGAGCGTGGCCTGAGAGAAGATTACACAAAATAGAGGGCAGCTTCGGGCGACAGAAACAGCTACTGGCCTCTTACACGTGAATGCATGGTGTATGAAAGAAAGGTAGGCTGTTGATGTGCAAATTAAAGACAATTGGTGGCTGCACAATTTAAAGGTCAAAAAGGACGGCTCCAAGTGGAGGAAAAGGTGGCAGCAACATCAAAGGGTCTACAGTGGAAGCTAGGGTCTATTTTGTAATACTTTGGCAATTGGTTTGGTGAGTGAAATCTATATGGTTACGGGTTAATTGGAGGAAAGGAGAATTGGTGTAAATTTCCCAACATGATGCTTGTCATAGGGGAATAGGAGCAGTCTTGATGCAAGGCAAGAAGCCTATTGCTTATATGAGTAAAGGCATTTGTAATGAAAAATTGGGAATGTCCATCTATGAGAAGGAGCTACTGGCCCTGGTTACCGCAGTTGGAAAATGGAGACATTATTTAGAGGGCCATCACTTTGTGACTATAATTGATCATCAGTCCCTAAACGACTCACTAGAGCAAAGAATAATCACTCCTCTTCAACAAAAATGGCTAACCAAACTACTTGGGCTTAGGTACGAGATACAATATAAGAAGAGAACTGACAATATTGTGGCTGATGCACTATGAAAAAGAGAAGAGGCCAAACTGGAAGTGGCAGCCATTTCCCATGTTATACCCACCTAGATACAAGAAGTAATAGGAAGTTATAAAGGAGATGAGAAAGCTGAACAACTGATTGAGGCAACCTTGATAAACCCTTGGGAAAATCATGACTTTACTTACGAAAATGGGCTGCTCAAATATAAAGAAAAATTATACATTGGGTCATGAGGTCAAATTAGGTCTAAGTTGATACAGAATATTGATTCCTCTCAAAATGGAGGTCAATCAGGTGTCCAAGCCAATGTGTAAAAGGCCAAACAACACTTTTACTGGCTTAGTATGGCTAAGGAGATCAAGAAGGAGGTACTTAGCCATGACACTTGCCAAAGGTGCAAAGACGAACATGTTCCTTACCCTGGCCTCTTGCAACCGTTATCGAACCACAATATTCTTGGAGCCACATATGCATGAATCACATTGAAGGGCTATCTTCATCAAAAGGGAAGACTGTAATATTGGTGGTAGTAGACCGATTCACCAAGTATGGGCACTTCGTGACCTTGTCCCATCCATTCTTTGCAGCAACAATGGCGAAGAAATTTTTAGACAATATCTACAAACTTCATGGGATTCCTCAGAGTATCGTATTAGATAGGGACAAAGTTTTCACTAATGGTTTCTGGCAAGAGTTGTATAGATTAATGGACACTAAACTTCACCT
This sequence comes from Fraxinus baroniana, assembly GCA_903798355.1. NCBI lineage: Eukaryota > Viridiplantae > Streptophyta > Magnoliopsida > Lamiales > Oleaceae > Fraxinus > Fraxinus baroniana. Next base: position 9,258 of record CAIGRO010245121.1, read on the forward strand.
AAGTTCTGCCTACCACCCACAAACAGACGGCCAGACTGAAAGACTCAATCAATGCCTAGAAATGTACCTTAGATACATGACATTCCACAAACCCAAGTAGTAGATCAACTAGTTGTCCTTTTCTGAATGGTGGTATAATTCCACCTATCGTATATCAATCAAGATGAGCCCGTTTGAAGCTTTATATGGTATTAAACCACCACAGTTGGCTCTAGGACCTAATCAACAAACTAATATAGCTGCAGTAGAGAATTTGGTGCAAGAAAGACATCATATGGATCTGTTATTGAAGGAAAATTTGGCTCAAGCGAGAGCACGAATGAAATTTTATGGTGATCAAAACTGAACCGAAAGGGCATTTCAAGAAGGCAGTTCGGTGTATTTCAAACTACAACCTTACAAACAACAATCAATGATGGTCAGAACCAACAAAAAATTAGCCACCAAGTACTATGGACTTTATCAGATCATCAGGAGAATTGGACAAGTAACCTATGAACTCAACTTACCCAATACTTCTAGGATACATCATGTCTTCCATGTATCCTTGCTAAAGAAAAAAAATAGGAGAACAAGAAGTACCTATTTTACTGATGCCAGAAGAAGGAGAACAAGGTAAAGGATATCCGGAACCACTTTTAGTCCTATAGACCCGCCTCATCAAGAAAGATAACCAGACAGTTACTGAATAGTTAATTCATTGGAAGGGTACCTTGAAGGTTGAAGCCACCTGGGAGGACGTAGCAAATATTCAAGAAATTTATCCTTCCTTTCAACCTTGGGGACAAGGTCAAATTGAGGGGGATGAATGTAATGAAGAGGAGCAAAAATCAAGTATCTTCAGCAACTGGGGAAGGGAGAAAAGCAAAACTCAAAGAATTACCAGAAATTTAAATAAAGAAGTGACACCATTTCAGCAAGACGAGGACAATGCTGTTTCAGCCAGTAGAAGATGACATCGTTTCATTCTTTAAATTGTAAAAGTGCAAAACACGTTGTTATAACTGTCGGATGGAGGGAGGAGAGGGGAATTTTTCTTTGGCATTAGCAGAATTCTAGTTTCTTCTTCTCTTCTAGATTCTCATCTTCTCTCCCTTTCTGCTTCTCAACCCATTTCTTATTCTATATCTTCAATTGGTTCTTATGTAAACAATCAATTCAGTTTATTAATGAAATATCAGTTGGATTGTTGAATCCCAGCTGAGCCTTACTTTTGTGCATGAGTTTGATTACTGGTTTTGGTTAGAAGTTTTACAACCATTACATTGACCCTAACTGCAACCGCTACGAAAATCACCAGTAGCAGGGCCGTAAACATTGGAGGATGAAGAAATGTTGCTACAAATCGTAACAAGATGAAGAAACGACGATATAGTCATCAATTCAATTTGCCCAGATTTTTTTGGCCTCTTTTCTACTATCGAGAGAGATAGAGTGAGAAAATTAGTTTAGTATGAAAAACTTTGGGATATTCCACTGAGGGTGAGAAGATCGCCGCCTCCGGTCATGGTGACTTCGAAAGAGGCGTAGAGAAGATGGGCAAAAAATTGGGAGCACAAAGTTAGGGTTTGATGAAAAATGAAATCAATTAGGTTTTGTCTTGTTTTTTTTAGGCCAGGTGAATTTTTGTTAGGTCGTGGGTTGTGGGCTATTTTTCTCAATATTTATATTTTCAAAAACGTTGCAAAAGTGAAACTTTTTACAACGGTTAGTGAATGTTGTGAAAGGTTATATAGTACGAGTTTTCGCAACATTCACTGGACGTTGCTGATTTTAACAACGTTCAATAAACGTTGCAAAAAATGAAATTTTTCTCAATATTCAATAAATGTTGCAAAAGTGAAATATTTTGACAATTAGTGAATATTGTAAAAGGATGAATATTATGAGTTTTAGCAACCTTCACTGAACGTTGCTATAAAATCAAATTTTAACAACATTCAATAAACGTTGCAAAAAATGAAACTTTTCGCAAGTCGGTAAATGTTGCAAAAGGTGACATTAACAACACGCACTTAAAAAAGTTGCCAAAACTCAATAATCACTACGCCAAAAATGAACTTTTGCAACACAACTTTTGCAACATTCGATAGTTAAGTGTTGCTAAAGGAGTCTATTGCAACATTTTGATGAGTG
>CAIGRO010245136.1:0-12376 GCA_903798355.1 Fraxinus baroniana
TTTGTTTGATTTTTTTGACACATTGGGTTTTTATCAAACAAGATTTTAACGAGACAGTTATTGTACAAAATAATCATCAAAGGGGGAGTGTTGTAAGATAATGAAATGATTATTTAATATTATCATGACACAGAGATAAGTATTATCTAGTTCAGAATGTATATTTAATTCCAACTGTAACTCTCATTTTATACCCTATAAATACTGGTCTCAATTCTCAATAAATTACACACAAGTCTATTAACTTTTCTTCTCTCTTTTATAACACAAAAATAGATTTATTTATTTTTTTCCAAAAAAACTTATTTTAACGAAGGACAAATAGGCGCCAAAACTCCATTAAAGAGAGTCAAATGGGGATTAAAAGTTGAGAAATGCTACACTTACACACTTGGTACACAATCCTCTCACATGTGCGTATGCTTCATTGTGGGTCCCACACATGTGAGAGAGTTGTGAAGGAGATTGTATACCAAGTATATAAGTATAACATTTCTCAATTTGTTAAAAGTTCGACTAGTTAAATCCCAATTTTCAAATGCAGACAAAAGATAAATGTACATCGAGTGTACATGCCTCCTCTCAATAGGCCTTACTTGGCCTCCATTATAATGAAATTTTTGAAAATAAATGTATTTTAAAATAGTAATTTTTGAGAGAATGTATTGTTAAAAAGAAGATTTTTTTTGTATTTACATGTAATATTATTGTATTGAACAACGGGTAATTAAAAAAAAAAGAAAAATATATTAAAATTTTAATAAGAGAGGGTGTATCACCTGACGTACGTACAAATACTAAATGCCAAAGTCATATTGAGAAAAATGAACCCACCAATCAACGTTAGTCAACGCCAATTTGATCAAAATAGTCACTGTCAAATCTGACGGCTCGTGATTTTTTTAAATTTCGTTTCATTACCGTAAGTAAACTGTCCGTATTCTGACGCGACCTTCCAGAAACATATTTACACCTTGTTTATCTGCCATTGTAAATGAATGAAAATGAGTTTTAAAATAGTAAATTTTTGAAAAACATGTGAGTAAAAGGTAGGAAAAAAAATTTAGATTTATTTGTAAAATATTTTATAATAAAAATACATAATTGAAAATGACTGGCAGACAAACAGGGATTTAATGGTTAAATTAAATTAATTATTATTTCCAATAATTAAAAATAAATTTTGATAAAATTGATAATTGCATTTGAAAATTTAATAAAAAAATGTGAGTTTCATTAAATATGAGGTTAAAATTAATTATTATTATTTTTTTAACTAAATCAAATAAAATTAAGCTCCTATTATGTCCATTATTTTTGAATAGTGGTTTTTTTTAAATGTGTCGTTAAAAAGCAAAAAATATTGGATTTATGTGAAAAATATTTTATTATAGGAACGTGCGGTTGAAAATGAGTATGAAAATAAAAAAAAATATTTTAAAGGGTGACAAACAGTAACTAAGGTTGTAATGTAATTTGAAGCCAATAAAGTCAATATATTTAGACATGTTTGGTAACAATTAAAATCCAATTAAAATTGAAAATATGACTGTTATTAGGTCCCACCCGTCTAATAAAAGTCAACAATAGCGACTAGTTTTTCAATTTTAATCTAATTTTAATCTCTACCAAACATGCTCTTATGTTGTCTTCATAAGAAACCTACTACTTTTGTTGACGTAGGCGAATTAATTTATTTAAGGGTCTTAGAAAAAAAAAATATTATAGAGAACAATTTAAACAATTATAATAAAACTTAAATAAATAAATTATCATAGACGAAAAAATCATATATTCGCCGATGTTGACAACATTATTGTATATAATATTTTTAGTTTTCATTTATAACGTTAATATCGGTCAAGTTCTTTTTTTAACTATTTCATTACTTATACTTTATATTTTTGTTACTTTACTTATCGACGAAATTTTTGTCGATAATTAAGTTTATGAAATATATATTTTTTAGTGTTACAAGTTGGAAGTTTGTTACTAATCTTGAATTATTTTTTAACTAGTATGAAATTTCTTATATAATTTTTAAGATAATATTTAATCGCTTTTACAATTTTATTTAGAGATGAAAGTTTTATCAATAAATTAAAATTTGTTTTTCAGATCTACGATTTTTGAATCACGTATTTTATCAATGTTTATTCAAATCCAAAAAGGGGCCTACATTATGATAATTATAGGTAGCTATTAATGAAAATCATACCAACTACATAATGAAATACATTAGTTGATCAATATCTGTTATCATAAAAACTAAAAGAAAATGCAAGAAATCCAGAAGTATAATACTAGTCAATTTGGTAATTTATTTCTCATCATGAAAAGTTGTGTAGTTTTTACTGGCTCAATGCCCCTTTAAACTCAATTCATATATTCTATTCTAATCTACACAGATTATAGGAATATAGGAAAAGTAAAATAATGACGCCGATTGCCAACCAAAAATGATTCAAAGTTTTGACTATTGGATACTTTTCTCCTCTTCAGGCCACAAACAGAGACGCTCACCTCCTACAGATATTCTTTATCTTTCTCTCTCTACCCTCATTTATCATCTTCAGGTCAGAGTTTTATCTGTTGGGATCCCTTTTTTTCTTACGGTGTATTTGAGCATTTGTTGCGTTTTTAGTTTTTGGGTATTGAAGATTTAGCTACAGAAGGTGCGTTTATGGCAATAACAGTATGAAAGATTGGATCTTTTGGGTTCATCTAGATTAGCTTTTAGTGGGTAGTTTGAATTATTATCATTTTTTATTTTTATTTTTTATTTTTGTGGGTTTATGTTAATGTAGTGATTTTCTATTTTTCCTTGTTTGTTTTTCTGTTCTGATTTAGTTCGTGGTTTCTTCTGCACTTAGACATGAGACTTACGATTGGATTCTTGATTCTGATAAAAATAGGTTTTGATGTTGAATATGTAATCCTCCTCCGATAGGATACTAAAGTGCAATGAAGAACTGATTTTCTGTATTGCTATAAAAGTGTTTAAAAGTAATTTATCTCAAACTTATTAATTTTTTGAAGTTGTTTCTTTGTGATTTTTGGGGTTTTTTAGTTGTTTGAATTTATCTGAGGTTTGCACTGGCTTTTGAATTTCCTTACGTTAATTTTTTTTTTCCCTGGTACTTTTTTCTTTATGGTAAACTGAGAACCTTGTGATTTGTTTATATTAGATTGAATTGCAGGATAAAAATTATTTCATGAATTATTATACCCCAACTCGACTAAACTTTTACCAGATCTTAAATTTCTACTTATGGAAATGGAGATTTATTTAATTAGGAGGAATTGTTAATAACCGATCTATTGGATACGTTTTGTAGAATTTGTAAATAGGCGAGAGAATGTCAGGAGGGGGAACACAGAGCAGTTTAAGAAAAACTCTTGGAGCTCTTAAAGATACCACCACTGTCAACTTGGCGAAAATAAATAGTGACTACAAGGTATCACCAAATCTTTGTTCTTATCAAAATTTAAAATTTAAATTATTTACTGGTATCGGATTTTAATTAGATTATTCTTTTCACAGGAATTAGACATTGCCATTGTTAAGGCAACAAATCATGTTGAGCGCCCTGCAAAGGAGAGACACATAAGAGGTAGGCACACATCAAGTGTATGAGGCCATTCTAATTTCTATCCTAATAGCTATCTTTTGCTTATTTTTCTTAAAACTGGACTAGACACTGAAATGGGAGCCCGATTATGTTTTCTGCATTCTTATTTTCAGCCATCTTTGCTGCTATATCGGCTACCAGGCCTCGAGCTGATGTAGCATACTGCATACATGCCCTTGCTAGACGATTGTCAAAGACTCATAATTGGGCGGTATGTGCTTGAGACTGTAATTACATATTATGAAATAACGATGTTGTGGAGATTTCTTGTGACTGACAATAAAGAAATGGAAAGGAAAAATATGTTTGTGCCTCCTACGTGATAATACATCTGATGTGATTTGTTAATGGATGTGTCTGAATCCAATTTATGGAGAATGTGTTACAATGATTTGTAAGTTTCGATGTATATCAGAAAATACTAAGGCCTGGAAGCTGTCCTAGTTTTCAGGTTTGAGTCTCATCCTTCTCATTCGGTTTAACGTCAAAGTAACGTCTTATGCTAAAAATGTGGTTTCCCCTCCTCCGAAATGACAGTTATTGTTGTCTTTGATCGATCCATCGATTCGCTAACTCTTTATTTGGTGAGTGATGAGCGTTTCGAGAACTTTAATCTTTTCTTACCCCAATTCAATGATCCTTGACAGTATCAGAAATCCTTGGTTAGCCTTCCAATTCCGTCGAAATGGAGCTTTAGCTGTTGAATCATACACGAGTCAGATTATGAACAATAATTGTGTCTTTTTAACTGGTCCTTCTGACCTTTTACTATCTGTTTCTATTTATGATTTTAGCGAAATGATTGAAAATAGTATGTAAATTGATTTCTAATGTTGGTTATGGTGCTGACAAGTTTGACGCACATTTGTATTGTGGTGCAAATTCAAGCTTCTTGGCCTCTTTTTCTCCTTCCAATCCCCAACAACATGTCTCCATCTCTCTCTACCACATAATATTCACAAGTACATTTTTCCTTGAAAACCAAATTCCTTATAATTTTCCTTTTTCCTGGCTTTCTCTTTTCTTATTAATCTCATGATTCAATTGGAACTTTATTGTGACTATTGGAGAAGGAAAGTGCCCATGGAGGTTTTATTTGTTGATATAATGCTCTAGTTTGAATTTGGCCTTGTTCCTCACAACAAGGGCGGAGCTAAGGGGGTGCAAATTTTTATTTTTATTTTTTTATATGCTGGACTGATACATAGAAAGAAATCAACAATTTTTTTTTTTCCTAACAAAACTAAATGGACTAGGGGCAAGCCTGGGCTAACCTCCGCCCCTGACTCACACTAAGATTTTGCATCTGCTATGGCTTAAATATGTATGCTTGACTATATACATATATGAAGATACTCGGCTTCAACCCATTTCAATTTTTTAGTGAAACAATTTTTTATGTGAAAAAAAAAAAAGTTTGTGTAAATTTTAAAATTTTCATATATGATATGTATTCATAGCCATTTCAACCTCAATATCTTAGTTCTCGGACATTAGTTCCAAGGTCATGATGACATGGTTATACTGAATATTGCTTTACTTGTGTGATCTTTAATATTCCTAATTGTCTAGTCATCATAGTTGATGCTTAACTGTTTCCTATCTTTGTCTGTAACCTCATCCCTACATTTTAGGTTGCCTTGAAAACTTTGATTGTTATCCATCGTGCATTGAGAGAGGTGGACCCCACATTTCAAGAAGAAATTATAAATTATGGTAGGAGTCGAAGTCATCTCCTTAACATGGCTCATTTTAAGGATGACTCCAGTCCAAATGGTATAGTTTTTAATTTCTTTCATTGGTTTATTGGAATCTTTAGAAAGCAAATTATTCAGTTACTGAAAATGCATCTCTTGGACAGCATGGGATTATTCTGCCTGGGTACGATCCTATGCATTATTTTTGGAGGAGAGACTGGAATGTTTCCGGGTGCTGAAGTTTGATGTGGAGACAGATCGTCCGGTAAGAATTTTTTATTTTTATTTTAGGTTAATATTGAGTCACCGACCTTAACACTATCTATTTGAGATTTTGAGTTGCTTAAAAAGTTTAAATTCATTTCTACAACGTCCAAAAGAAGTTGGCACTAAGTTCTTTCCCTTGTTCATTTTTGCTAACTTTTCCCAGTTGGGGTTTGTTTGAATTTTGTTTATATCACATATTGAGTTCAAAATTTCAAATTTTATCTTGGTTTGCATGAAGTTGATGATCTTGATCCATGTCAAATGAAACATGTCTTAAACTGGCGTTTTCACTTCCTGACCTCACGCATAGATGACATAAGAAAGTTCTCTTTTGGATATTGTTCGAAGAAGTTGATTACATAGTGCAGTTTTGCTTTTGTCTTTCTTGACTATCCTCTAAACGAAATGCTGATTCAGAGGACGAAAGATTTGGACACTCCGGAGTTGCTTGAGCAGTTACCATCTTTGCAGCAACTTCTGTTCCGTGTCATTGGCTGTCAGGTAATTTCATGTTTTATGAGTTCAACAATTGGTGGAACAGTTGTCATGTTCTTTAACCTTGTTCTATACATTGAATATACTCTTTATCGTTTATATTTATTCCATTAATTCGAGTTATTATTATGATAATGCAGCCACAAGGGGCAGCAGTTCACAATTTTGTCATTCAGTTGGCCCTTTCCATGGTAAGAGAAGTCCTGATTTTTATGCTTTGCCTTGAGAAGTCAATTGCATATGGCATTGCCTCCCCCCCCTCCTCCCTTTTTTATTTCTTGATTCTCTCTTGTATTCCTGTAGGTTGCTTCGGAAAGCATTAAAATTTACAATGCAATAAGTGACGGTACAGTTAATTTGGTTGACAAGGTATTTTTGACTTCCAGAAACTGTAAAAATCTCTTTTGTTAAACATTCAACTTATGCATCTTCGTTCGACAGTTTTTTGAGATGCAACGTTATGATGCTCTTAAGGCTTTGGATATATACCGGAGAGCTGGGCAGCAGGTACAAGCAGCAGAAAACAGATTCTTTCCATTTTTGAAGTGTACCATAAAAATGACCCATCGGAACAGAATATTTTATATAACCGTTCTACCAAAATACCCCTCAGCTAGTGGTGGATACTGCTGGCAGATACCGTGACTGAATAATGGGGGAGTTTAAAATATTTAATTTTGATTAGATGGAAAAAATTGAAGATGTTAACAAGTCACTGCCTGTCTTAAACATGGCACATTGCAAATGATCCCATTCCTTGGAGAGGATATTTATTCCCTTTCAACTACTTCTAGAAATTGTCGAGAAAATAGTTTTCCTTACCGTAAAATCTTATAATTTAACATTTCTCTAGGCTGAGAGAATGTCAGAGTTTTACGAAGTATGTAAAAACCTCGACGTTGGACGTGGAGAAAGATTTATCAAGATTGAACAGGTTCAAATTCATAGATTCCTTTTGATGATGGTTCAAATATTGTCTTAATATCTTTAGACCCTGAAAACTTAATATTGTTTGCTTTGTTCACTCATGATGTAGCCTCCTGCATCATTTTTACAAGCTATGGAGGACTATGTGAGAGAAGCACCACGATCTTCCACAGCTCGCAAGGATTTGGTATGTGCCTCTCTTATGGACAGACGGACGTGTCCATTGAAACTCCCTATTTATGCTTAGTTTGAGAGTACTTTTAAAAGCCCGTTTACTCAGACTAGTATGGTAAACCTTAAATTTATTGGATTCAGGCTGATGATAAGGCCAAGGTGATCTTACCCATAGAGTATAATAAAAAGAATTCAGAGATGAAAGAAGAACGTACAACAGCGCCACCTCGATCTGAGCCTGAACCAGAACCCGAACCAGTTAAAGTGGAAGCTCCTGTTTTTGAACCACCTGATTTATTGGTAATTAACTAGAATGGAAGTTTTTTTTTTCTTTTAAAAGAACAATTTTGTCAACCTTTTATTGATGATCAATTTCTTTGCTGTAAAGGGTCTGGAGGATCCTGTTCCGGCTGCCTCGGAGTTAGATGAGAAGAATGCTATGGCTTTAGCCATTGTGCCAGCTGGTAAGTTACGTAGAAAATATAACTGTAGAAGTACATTGGAACGTTGCTAACTTGCTGAGCATGATGAATTATAAGTTTTGGTTTAGGTAGACTTGCGTTCACATCTTTTTTTTTAAGTTTACTAACAAGTTAACAAGTTTCATACATGATTTTTACTGATCAAAACTGGAAATAAGTAAGAGATATTTTTAAAATGAGTAACTCTTTTTCCTTAAAAAAGTAACATATCATACATGTTTGGAAACAAAAGTAACTTTTACTTTATTTTAAGCTTATCCAAACATGCTGCAACTTCCAATAATGTTATATCGGCTTTATTCCCCTTGAAGTTTTAATGAGTGAAATATGCTAATCTTGTTTCTATTTTAGTCGTAGCCGAACAACCAGGTTCCACTGGACCTAATCTGTCAAATGGAGCTACGGGCTGGGAATTAGCACTTGTTACAGCTCCAAGCTCGAACGAGAGTGCCACAGTTGCTAGCAAATTGGTACTTCTTGCTATCTTCTTGGATTTTATTTATTTTGCTGTCAAAACTGTTTTAATTTCTGAAAACCACTGCTCTAGTTTCTTCTCTGTTTGTAAACGCCACAGCTTTACATTTTTGTTACGCATTTTCATGCATTCAACATTGTATCAACTTAGAAGATGCTCATACTGAAATGTGCTATACAATGACGCTTTTTATATTGATAAAGGCGGGAGGGCTAGACCTACTTACACTAGACAGCCTATACGATGATGCAATCAGAAGAAGTAACCAGAATACAAGCTACAATCCCTGGCAACAAGTTCCAATGTCCAATCCGATGATGTCACAAACAGCACACGACCCATTCTACGCCTCCAACACAGTGGCTGCACCACCTTCTGTTCAGATGGCAGCCATGGCCCACCAAAACCCTGCATTCATGTTCCAGCAGCAGCAGATCATGATGATGGGCCCACAACAAGCCGGGAACCCATTTGGAAACCAGTATGGAACCAGTGGCCATCCCCACAGCTCAGGTATGCCTATTCAAGCCTACAATCCTTATAACGGCCTTTTATAAGGAATGCCCGGAAAACATATTCTTTTGCTGGAAATACGAGGAGGAAAAAAAGAGCTCCGGTTACTTTTGGATTTTACATTGAAGATAGATGATTTTTATCATATATTGGGAAGTGAAATAGGCCGAATTAGTTGTTCATTAAATAGAAGCTTTTGTTGATTGTTTATTATTCACATCAGACTATCGGAAATAATGCTTTTGGGGTGCTTAAAATTTTTCGAACTGCTTTTGCTCAAGCAGGGATGTATAACTTGTCGACACCATTTTTAACCCTCGTTTTGTTCTGTAAACCCTTGTATTTTGTTTCTGATCCTAGTAAATAAAAAATATGTTTAGTGATTCTTATTTTGCTGATACTTTATTGAGATTTTTTTGCTGTCAATTGAATTCTTCTCTTAAATCTGTCGCAATTTACTTACTGATGTAGACTAGAACTCTTTGTAATTGATGTGACACTTGGTATGAAGCATCTCGACTACAAGCAAGATACGGCAAATCCTTCCTCTCTTCTAGCATACTCGACCCCCTCCCCGTCCTTCCATTACCAGTGATCTCCCTGCGAGCTAGATATGGTCAATCCTTCTTCCTCTCTTGTAGCATCCTTGACCACCTTCCGTCCTTCCATTACCAATCAATCATCTACCTACAAGCAAGATATGGCCGATCTTTCTCTTGCAGCATCCTTGAGCACCTCCCATCCTTCCATTACCAGCCAAGCATCTCCCCTATGAGTTGAGATATGGCCGATCCTTTTTCCTCCTCTCTTGTAGCACTCTCGACAATATCCGTCTTTTCATTACCAATCAAATATCTCCCTTGCGTGCAAGATATGGCCGATCCTTCATCTCTTTTAGCACCCTCGACCACTTCCTTCCATTACCAATCAAGCATCTCCCCTACAAGCAAGATATGGCTGATCTTTCTTCATCTCTTGTAGCATCCTCGACCACCTTGCTTCCTACCATTTCCAGTCAAGCATCTCCCATACGAGCAAGGAACAGCCTATCCTTCTTCCTCTCTTATAGCATTCTCGACTACCTTCCGTCCTTCCATTACCAATCAAGCCTCTCCACTGAGAGAAAGATGCTGTCATCCTTCTTCCTCTCTTTACTCAGAGTACAATATCCTCCTCGGGAGCTGCGGGCAAGTGCTTGGAAGGCCAACGGCCCAGTCAACCATGCGGGGCTCACTAAATACCATATTATCAAATGAACAATCACTTGAAGCACGAACCTTTGCAGAGGGGCCAACCAAACATAATGCATAGTTGAAAGATGGCTCTATTGGGTTTATTAATTTGTCATGTGGACTTATATATGTAATTAATTGTGTATAAGATCATCTTAAAGTTGAGTCCAATAAAAGTGATCTAATAAAGAATTAAATTGTTGGACTTATAGCGTCTAAATAAAATGTGAGCCGGATTATATGCGTAGATACATGATCCATTATGGTTGTATTTGGCGATATGCCAAATAAATATGGAAACTATAAATATGATTGTAGTCCCTAATTCATATGTAATTTTCAGTATTTGTGACATCCCATCAACACATGAATACAAGAGAGTATATTAAAAAGGAAAACCCACAATCCACAATCCACAATCAAGAATTATAGTCAAAAATCAAGAAGAATGATTGGAGCAACTAAATTGAAGAACAAGACAATCATGATTATGGAACAAGAAGCCAAAATCAAGAACTCAAGAATCAAAAGAGCCAATAATCAAAATTCAAGATCTGGAATCAAAATCCAGTATTAAATAATCATTCCCAAAAAAATTAAGGTATGTTTTGCATTATTTATTTTATTTTTGGTGAATTGACATAGAGGATATGACAATAAAGTAATTATGTTTTCTAGTTTTATAAAGTTTAAATTTTTATAAAGTTTCAACAAGTGGTATCATAGTCAATTTCATATTAAACCATTGAGATTCAAGAAAGAACTTTTATGGATGAAATTCGTACCCTGGAATCTTTATTTTTCTAGATGCAATTTTCAATCCTAAATTTTGAATTTTAGATTTATTTATTTATTTATTTTTTTTAATGTTTACCGTACCGAAAACGTAAAGGCAACCTGATAGATTCCATTGATAACATGATTGCTTTCCAATTCAGTTGATTGCTAAGAGTGAGCGAAATGAAATGAAATAAAATATAAATATTGATTGGATTTATTTTAGTGAGATATCACATTCTACTATACCCATGGCTTTGTGGAATGATTAAAGGTTCATGAGTAATTGAATTTTGGTGGGATGAAAATCAGAATTGTCGTCGAGGTCATTGGACAGTAGCTACCTGGCGCTGTAGCGCCCCAAAGCGCCTAGTTGCTCAAATTTTAAATAATTAATTAATTTATTGAAATAAAAAAATTAAAGTATAAAGAGGGCAATCAAATTTCAAATCCTGGAACTAAAATTTATTTCGGATTACTAATTTTTTTAAAAAATAGATTAATTGAAGCAACAAGTTACCAAAGTAACCTCTATTGCCTAAATTAATTTATTTGAAATATTGGGAAGATTGTGTATACGTAATTCATGCGAATATTGATCAGCCCAAAGGAAGATTAATATTTGACCGAATTATTTACACAATTGTGGTAATAAATATATGATAATTGTAAAGTTTTCCATTTTGTAAACATTGAGTTGGTCCTAAGATAGACTTGATGTTTGACTGATTTATTGTCAATATTTGATTAATACATCAAGAGTGTCACTTACAAGTTGGTATTTCTGTCCAAAGACTAAATATCAATGTTGTGCTCGATCTCTTGTGATGGTGTTCGCCATTATTTGAAATTATTGATTGTTCAATACGGATTCCTACGTGAAAATATTATTTAGGTTTGAGTTCTCTATTTGATTAATCCATCAATTTCTACAATATCTGTCAACATCAATTTAATTCTTGTGCTTAAATCAAAGTTTAAGGGCTGGAAAGAGAACTCTTGTGCCGTTTTTGGTAACGTAGATCTAGACTTTACATTAAGGACTGAAGAAAAAACTACTCTTACGGATAAGAGTTTCACTAATTAAAAATGGGACTCGGATAAGTGGGATCGTTTAAACTACATGAGTCATATGATCATGAAATGTGGAATTCTAGTAACATTTAGGGCGCTAATGTAACTGTAGGCAAAGGAATTTATTAAAGAAATTAAAAAACGCTTTTCAAGAGGCGACAAGGCCATAACTAGTACGATTCTGACGAATTTGATTTTACCAAAGTATAAGACTAAAGAAAATATATGAGAGTACATCATGGAAATGTCACATCTCGCTTCCAATTCAAAGGCATTAAAGTTGGAGTTGTCTTGCTCGTGCATTTGGTTTTGATTTCTATTCTTACACAATTTAGTCAATTTGAGTTCAATTCCAACTATTAAAAGCAAAAGTAGACTTGATGCGAGAATTTTCCAACCGCAAGTGTACGATGTCAAGTTTTAATATAATGAGAGTAGAGTATCGTTTTCCACAGTGATTGAAATCAAATCCTAATAATTTCTGTAATTAAAATAACCTTAATTTTATCTAGAAAAATAAGAATATTGGAATGAGATAACTAATTGAACTAATTTAATTAATTAACAATGCAATTAAATAAGATTAATACTAATGAGCTTAACTTTAAAGATCCAATTTCACCTAACCATC
>CAIGRO010245154.1:0-14007 GCA_903798355.1 Fraxinus baroniana
AATTTATTTATAATATTATTTTATTTGAAAAATGTGTGATTAAAATTAAGAATTTTAGTGGATGGTTACCTGTGGTCAGCCTGAGGGCATGAAAATGTGCACCAGCCCATATTACGGTTGGCCCAAATCCCCAAATATTCTCACCCTTATGGATAAGTATTTTTCCATTTGTACATAAACTACTCGACAGAAATGCACCAAAAACTCCCAAGGGTGTGGCCCCACCTCGTATTAAAAATAATAAAAAATGCACGGCCCCACATGAGTATTCTGGCCCATTTTTATTGGCTTTTCCTCTTCTCTATGGATAAATATTTTTGTTTTTGAATAATGTGAACTGTACATTTTTTTTTATTGATATTAATGTTATTTATTATCATGATAATGAAAAATCGATGATGTGTAATTATGAAATTGAACAGTTTAATTTTTACAAGAGAGAAATGTGAATGATAATAGGTTGTCACATCACCAATATTTCATCATGTTGAAAAATAACATTACTCTTGTACACACCCCGTTGGAATTCAAAAAGTATTGGATATATAATTTTTTCAAAACTGTCCAACTATGTGATGTAAAAAAAAAAAGATGTACACGTGGGATGATTTTTATTATTTTAACGTCCTTTGGATAAGCAATTAAACCACCTATGAAATATTTTCAAAAGCCATGGTGCCTGATACTGACGAATGTAACCCCATGTGGCCATGCACTGCTCACTACTCTCAAAGCAATCCGTTACTCTGCAGATTTATATCATAACTTCTCACACGGGACCTTAACTTTTTCCACCTATAAATTTAGTCCTCTTATTTAGCCAAGAACCCACAAAAATTTCTTCATAGATAAAAACTTGGTTCAACAATTCGAGTCCCAATGGCGACTGAAAATGGGAGTCCCATTTCTTTCAATTCCAGGTTCTTGATTGTGAGCCCTGAAAATGGTGGTATTTTTGACCTTTTGAAATTCTGGGCATTCAATAATGAAGAAAGCGGAGCCAAGTTTCTTGAAAGATCACACGATGGAGTGATTCAAGATCAGTTATTGAGTGATGATACACTAGATCATAGATGGGTGATAATTGTATCTATTATTGTGAGGAAAATAATTGCATTTTTTGGTAAACTTATGGAGTGGACTGGTTATATTGTGGAGTTCATGCTAAACCTCCTCTCTCTCAATGGGAATTTTCTGGGATTACTCTACAATTTTTTCCATGGTATGATCTTATATTTAACTCTCCCTCTTTTTTTCTTTTCTTTTAATAAATTGTTATATGATTGCATTTGCATGAGCTACCTTGATAGCAGTTTAAGCTTATTGACTAAGTGGTTTACGGTATAGAAGATTTGGGGTTCAAATTCCGTCATCACTTGCTTATGAAAATTGTGCATGTCTTGAATCATCAATTTAAGCGATGGTTTAGTAGTTATGTGATGTTTGAAAGGTTTGCTGTTCAGGGTATTTAGTTTTGTTTTGAACTAATCACTCATTTCATTTGAAGTTGTCCGTCCCTTAAAAAGAGATTGTAAAATTGTTTACACATCCCTTCACTTCAAAGTGAATGTTGAGCTTGGCTTTCCTTAATTCTTTCGAGAGTACAGAAATTCTGCCAAAAATACATTCTTGATATTAAATTGACTTATCCATTTCGCCTCAAATGAGCCACAGAGAAATGTTGTTGTAATTTGGTTTCTGAATTTGTCAATAGAAATTTATCTATTATCTTGGTTCATAAAACAATAATCTGGCTAAACAGGAAATGTTGTGATTCCACAAAGAGATTCCGAAACATTTATTAGTGCAATTGGGCATTTAGACGGGCGTATAGACCTATTCAAAAGCCAGATGATGCTTAACACCACCATTGAACCTGAGTTTTGGAAGAAAATTTTGCAATTTGGAGCTGGAAGCCAGGTTCTTATGGACCTATGTATCATTGCTTCAAAATTAGCATATGAGAATGCAAATGTTGTTAGAAATGTAGTAAATCTTCACTGGAAGGTATGGTTCGTGTAATTGCTCCTCTTTCCATCAGTGATTGATTGTAGATTACGGGTAACATAAATCATTGTAATTTACATTTTTTGAAAGCAGATGCACTTTGTCGACTTTTACAACTGCTGGAATGGTAAGAATTCGACGTCAAACGTCTATATTTCATTGAGACTAACTTAAAAGTTTAGAATTACAAATCAATCCCGTGTCTCGTCTGCCTTTTGTTACTGTGATTTTGTTGGATTATGCCTTTTGGTTGCAGATTACCAAAAAGAGATGTCGACCCAAGTTTTCATACTGTGTAATAAGCCAAAAGATGCTGATTTGATATTAATCAGCTTCCGGGGGACAGAGCCCTTCGATGCTGATGATTGGAGCACTGATTTTGACTACTCGTGGTATGAGATTCCAAAACTCGGAAGAGTACATATGGGGTTCTTAGAGGCTTTAGGTTTGGGCAACAGAATGAATACCTCCACATTCTGGGAACAACTTCAAGGAGAAAACATTTCGTCTAATAATTTTAATGCACGGCATGCACTCGGTAAGTCTTCCGACTCAGAGCAGTCGAGTGGTGCCGACGATAACCTTGTACCGGCAATGGGAGAGAGGACTGCATACTATGCTGTAAGAAGTAAACTCAAAAGCTTGCTTGAAGAGCACAAGAATGCAAGGTTTGTGGTTACTGGGCACAGTTTGGGTGGGGCTCTGGCCATATTGTTCCCAACAGTGCTGGTACTGCACGAGGAATTGGAAGTCATGGGACGTTTGTTGGGCGTATACACATATGGACAGCCACGGATTGGTAACGAGCAGATAGGGAGGTTCATGGAAGCTCATTTGGAACATCCCGTTCCCAAGTACTTCAGAGTTGTATACTGCAATGATATGGTTCCAAGGTTGCCTTATGACAATAAGACGTTCTTGTATAAACATTTCGGGATATGCCTCTACTACAACAGCCTCTATATTGAACAAGTAAGCCTTTTCTGCACTCTATTCCTCACGGTTTTCCTTAATATTTGGTGCTGGGATGAATCATTGTTGTCATTTCCATGACTTCGCATAACTGCTGTCATTATTAACCCGTCTAAACAACTTCGCTTTATTTTTATGTATCTTGATATGCAAAATGAATTGTAAAAAAAATTAAGTGCATTTCCATTCCTTAGGACATCTTTAACATCACTTCTCATCACTAGATGGTGCAATGAGCAAGATTTAGCTTCTTTTTGTTCTTTAATATTATCCACTATACATTTCATCTCGTCTAAGAGCTATTTCTGCTAATCCATTTTACAGCTTTGTTAACTTCTTTTCATTGTTCTTTTCTGAAGAAGGTCGATGAAGAACCAAACAAAAATTACTTTGCATGGCGATACCTGATACCGGATTATCTCAATGCCATATGGGAGTTATTTAGGAGTTTCATCATCGGTTACTTGTTCGGGCCAGAGTATAAGGAGTCTTGGGAATCTATTCTACTGAGGAACATAGGATTAGCAATACCTGGTCTTGCTGCTCACAGCCCTGTAGACTATGTAAACTCTGTTCGGCTTGGAAGAACGAGATCTGTTGAGAATGGAATGTACACTACCGAACAATATTAGAAAAAAAAAGTTAAAATCTCGTGTATTGTATGCAAAGTAAGGACAAGAGACGCATTTATTTATATTTTGCCTAAATAAAGTAGGTAAATTCTTTTTTTTTAGGGACAATAAGAGCATGTAATATCATAAAGGGGTTTGTTTTTGTAGCCTTGATTTGAGGTTGTGTATCCCATTTTTCTGTTGGAATGTTTCTGTGAGCTTCCTACTATCCTGCTTTGGAGATTTAATACAACGATATCTTTTTCAAGGAGTTCAATTTTTCTCATTCAACATGTTCTATTTGAGGTTTGTAAAATATACTTGGGGCCAAACAAACCATCAAGAAGTGCCATAAACACAGATCCTATTAATTTTCTTACCTGATTTGTGGGGCAAAATTGATGATTTCTTCGTAACGGATTCATTTTTTTGAATAAAATTTTAACATGTGCACATCTTATTAAGCCTAAAATCAAAGTTTGATTTTTAGTAGATTTTTATAAAAATATGATAAAATGTCTGGTTAAAAAGTTGTGTATTTCATAAAATATATGATCAAAACTAATTGTTGAATCTCACGGGGGCTAAATGAGTGTCCCTACTCTACTCTAAACCTAGAATTCGCATATCATGTTGATGAATTTCTTTGAGCTCTAAGATCCCGTGCCTTATCTTTGTGACCCAGAAAGCAAGTATACCATGACCTATTTAAGCCTATTTTTCTTGAAAAATAGATTTTGATTCTTTGAAGGATGTTTAATTTTTTTTAAAAAAAAATGATAATGAGACCATTTTGGACGAGCGGACGGATGGATAGAATATTCTTGGCTATAACAAACAATTTAACACCAACGAATGCGGCCAAACCAACATCCCATTGACTTCTAACCAAATACGTATTTTATTGTGTAACCACCCAACCCACCCCGTCATATTGTCTCATGCCACACCACCATAACTTATTCTTGTAAACTCCACCCATTATCTTAATTTTTGAAAATACCCTTTCAATTTTCACTTCTTTAGTAGCTGAATTAAGAGTTCTCTTGAGTGTCACCTCCGCTTGATTTGCCCGGAGGTACTCTAATTTAACAGAATTTGAATAGCTTTTTTCCCCTCAATTTCTTTAAATCATTTGGTTATGAGCTGGTTTTTCTAAAAAGAAACAATCTTGAGTTGGGATTTTATTGGGAAAAGATTAGTTTGAAGTTAACTGATAGTGTGCTCGGAAGGGTGTTCAAAAGTTACTGTTTTTTATTTTTCTGTGTTTGGGTCCTTCATTCCAGTTACATCCATTTGCTTGCAATTCTGGAGTTCTATAAACAAAATAATATATCTGAGTTTTTGAGATAGAGTTTTGAAAGTCTTAATAGGTTGGAGTTTCTTGTTCTTGTCTATATGTAAGTATTTATGCAAACTATTTGCTTTGGGGGTTCTTGACATGGATAAAAAAGATTAATTTGTAGTTAACTGAGAGTGGATTCTTCGTTTCGAGTTACATCTATTTCTTTGCAATTCAGGAGTTTTATAAACAAATTAATATGTCAGGGGTTTTGAGGTAGAATTTTGAAAGGCTTAAAAGGTTAGGATTTCATGTTGTCTAAATTTAAGTATTTATGCTAACTATTTGTCTTTGGATTCTTGATATGGATACATTTTTAAGTATGACGTATATTTAGAGTTTCAGGGCTGCAATTTTGGAGCTTGTTGAAGTCATAAACATTTTTTCGAAGAAATCTCGAGTTTCGAAATGTCCCAATTTGGACATGTTTCTTCTGTCAATTTGAGAGGGCAAAATAACTTAAATAATCTTTGGAGCTCTCAGTCTTGGAGATGCTACTGTCTTGATGGGAAAATGAATACACTATCATTTGCAAGTAGTGATGCTATGGGTAGTAAATTGAAGAGTCCTGCTGCTCGTGCTTTTATGATGAGATCGGGAAAAGATGTGTCCCCTTTGAAGGTATGGCCCCAAAGAAATGTTAAATGATTGGGGGTTTTTGAAATGTTAATGAGAGAAGAAACACATTGATGTTATGTTTGTTATATAGGTTGTTTGTATTGACTATCCAAGACCAGGGATTGAGAGTTCAGTCAATTATTTGGAAGCTGCTTATTTATCTTCTACGTTTCTTAACTCTCCACGTCCATACAAACCATTAAAGATAGTCATTGCTGGTGCAGGTGGGAATAACATGTTTTCTTTATCTTTAAAATTATTTTTCCCTTTTCCATTTCTTGAGCAAATAGATTAAAATTCCCATGAATTCACATACCCTTTTAAACCATGATTAAAATGTAGTTAGCCGTTAGGCCCTATTTGATTTGGCGATTTTTCCATGTAACTTGGAAATGAAATTCCATCTTCCACCGAAAGTCGTGTTTAATTGGGAAAATTTTCTTGGCAATTCATTTTCCATCTTTTGCCTCACACGGTTCCAATTCCATGGTTTTGAGGAAAATCAATTCCCACGAATTTGGTGGGAATTGGTTTTCGAGGCTATTTTTTTCCCAATGAAAACAAATTTTATCCCCCCAATTGTAACAAATTCTATTCCTTTAATGAACAATTTTCTTGTAAAACAAAGTCAAACGAACACCAAAATATTCAAAATTTCAATATTTTCCATGTGGAAAATTATATTAATCAAATACAATTAATTGACAATTCCCAGGAAAACAATTCTAGGCAATTCAATTCCCTGAAATTCATTTTTTTCCATCCAAATTTCACTCTTGCAATCAAACAGACCCTTAGTGCTTATTCAGTGATGAACTTTGTTTAGAAATTTAGATTGTTATCTTTTAGTTATTTCTCAAGTATTCCCATTTCCCTTGGGAATAAGTACAGTTGTCTCTAAAGTAAAAGTGATATCAAGTATATTCCTCAACGTAAGATTTCTTTACTCGCCTTTTCGACAAATCCAATCAACGGGTTGCTTTTTAATGGATGTTTTTGTCAATAGGATTTTATAGTTCATATTTTGCATTTATATATATTTTTCTTTCTCACATTGTAGATTGTACTTTTTGGATCTATAGTTAGAAACTAATACAAATACTACACTGAATTTAGTTGAAGATTTATTTAATGAAATCACTTACCTACTGCTGATGAATTGAACTACTGGATGCTTCCAGGTTTGGCTGGTTTGTCTACTGCAAAGTATTTGGCAGATGCAGGTCATAAACCGATATTGTTGGAAGGAAGGGATGTCCTGGGTGGAAAGGTTTGTAAAATGCTCCCTTGCTTACGTTCTTCTCAAAACTATTCTTTTATGCTTAAAATGTTTCTTCTCTGAATTTGTCCCTCATTGCGCAGGTGGCTGCGTGGAAAGATGATGATGGAGATTGGTATGAGACTGGGTTACACATATTTTGTAAGTTTGAGAACTCAGTTGCAACTTTAATACTTTGTATTATGCATCAAATCACTTATCAATTTGATTATTTATTTTCTTTAAGTTGGGGCTTACCCAAATGTGCAGAACCTATTTGGAGAGCTAGGCATCAATGATCGGCTGCAGTGGAAGGAGCATTCTATGATATTTGCAATGCCAAACAAGCCTGGGGAATTTAGCCGATTCGATTTTCCTGAAGTCTTACCTGCACCATTAAATGGTGATTTGTTTTTTTATCCTCGGAGAAGCCAGGGATTTGAAATGAGAAAAAACCTCTAGTTAGTTTTCATACAACTGTGCCTTTGATATTTGAGGCGACGTTCAAGATAGATTTCCATTTATTTATTTCATAAGGGTCTGTAGGTGGTGCATAAGGACGTGCACGTTTTTCTACACTATTGTTTTCTTGTGTTAAATTTTATTGTTGTTGGCAGGAATATGGGCAATATTAAAGAACAGTGAAATGCTTACTTGGCCAGAGAAAGTCAAGTTTGCTGTAGGACTCTTGCCAGCAATAATTGGCGGACAGTCTTATGTTGAGGCTCAAGATGGTATAACCGTTAAAGACTGGATGAGAGAGCAAGTATGTAGAGTTGCATTAGTGGACGAGACCTGAATATTGTTAGATTTATCTCAAATTTTCTTTACAACAGAGTTGCATTAGTATCTCTTTGGCATTTTTTTGGGCGTGTGTTTATAGTTATTATTTTCCAGTTTTGTCCTGAGGAATTAAGGCATTCACTTCGTTTCAGGGTATTCCAGATCGAGTAACTGATGAGGTTTTCATAGCCATGTCTAAGGCACTGAACTTCATTAACCCTAATGAACTTTCAATGCAGTGCATTTTAATTGCTTTAAATCGATTTCTTCAGGTAGACTAGCTCTTCTCTCATTCAGAGTTGTTGTTATGCTTAAGTAATTATGTATATTGTTAGATTGAAGAAGCAAGACCAAATTATGAACTTCACCTGGAAAGCCGCTAGGTCCTATATTTACAGTTCTCACATTAACTGTTATTTGACTCAATGAATCAGTCTTCTATTTAGAACACAAAACAACTACATTCTATGGTTGTAGCATCTCTAACATGCTCTATCTAACAACAGGAAAATTACTGTTTTGCATTTACTTTGGTTCTTCAAATAGTTAGTTTACACATCTTTATATTCGTATAATAGTACTGTTCATGATATGAACTTTTAATAAAAATCTACAGGAGAAGCATGGTTCAAAGATGGCTTTTTTAGATGGCAATCCACCAGAAAGACTTTGCATGCCAATTGTTGACCATATTACTTCACAAGGTGGTGAAGTCCAGCTTAATTCACGAATACAAAAGATTGAGCTAAATAAAGACGGCAGTGTTAAGAACTTTGTGCTAAATGATGGGAGTACGGTAGAAGGAGATGTTTATGTATTTGCAACCCCCGGTAAATTATTAATTTCTATAACTAATCATATCTCGATTTTTTAGTCTAAACCTTTCCATTGTTGCTAATTTGCTGTAATCCAATCAGTTGATATCCTCAAGCTCCTTCTGCCTGAGGACTGGAAGGAGATTCAGTATTTCCGAAAATTGGATAAATTAGTTGGAGTTCCAGTTATAAATGTTCACATATGGTAAGTTTTGGATCTTTTTTTCAATTTATTTCTTTGCATAGGATGGTATGAGCGAGTAATGTAGAATACTCATAAAAATATAGCCATTATCTCATGCAAGCTAGGACTAATTTGCCTCCATCATTGATATTTGGATTTTCTTTTATTCGAATGATGATTTTGCATTTTGATTGCAGGTTTGACAGAAAACTGAAAAACACATATGATCATCTCCTCTTCAGCAGGTTGTTTTCATAAACATTCGGTCCTATTGAATTATATTATTTCCTCAATTTCATACTTAGATTTAGCATAGAGGATCAATAATGCTCTACGTATTCCATTGATATATAAGCCTACTGATTCTTTTCTTTTAAATAATTATTGCACAAGTATTCTGTGTGAGTTCCCATGTCTCCACCCCTGTTCTGTAGTTACCTAAAATATTAATTTTCAATCCCTTAAATTTTTTGGGCTTTCCCAATTCATTTTCTAATATACTTATAGCATGTTTGGCAGGGACAAATGTA
This sequence comes from Fraxinus baroniana, assembly GCA_903798355.1. Lineage (NCBI taxonomy): Eukaryota > Viridiplantae > Streptophyta > Magnoliopsida > Lamiales > Oleaceae > Fraxinus > Fraxinus baroniana. Next base: position 9,121 of record CAIGRO010245154.1, read on the forward strand.
TAGCGTCAGACATTATGAGGAAAAAAAAAAGAAAAGAAAAGCTAAAATCATTTTACAGTTACATGTATAAATGATAATTATTAAAACAACCCACAAGTTCTTATTTATGGACTGATATTTTATGCTTTCTGTGGTATTAGAGGCTAAAAGAACACATTTCGTCAAACCCACTTTTAGTTTTTTCATCTAGTTGTGTAATACCATTTTTGCCATTCTCCATTATTCACTTGCTTTTTTTCCATTCAATGCAGGAGTTCACTTCTCAGTGTGTATGCCGACATGTCTGTAACTTGTAAGGTACTAACTAGATATTATCGAATTTTTACCAAAATTTTATACTGGCTCCAACTTTTTTATTATTTCTGTTAACAGCAGGGAAGATAAGTTTGTATTAATTTTGTAACAGCCATAAATTGATTTTTGAGAATTTTTTTTTCCTCAAACGATGGTTGTGTTGGGTGCCGCCACCATGTACAGGAAGCTGGTGACTGTAATATCCTGATGCTATTGCTATAACAAGATTAATCTCTTTGGATATCATGTAAATGATGAAGAATTAAGGTTTTTTCTCATAAGTATGAACAAAATAATAGTAAATTTCCAGTTGCTTTTTCAAGGGCTTCACTTAATTCGAGTGTTTTCTATTTCATATTTGATCTCGAGAAAGGGATTGATATATCATTTTTATTCCTACTCGGCTCTTGTTAACTGTACTTATATGTTTCTCATAATGTTTTTACAGGAGTACTATGATCCTAATAAATCTATGCTGGAATTGGTTTTTGCGCCTGCAGAAGAATGGATCTCTCGTAGTGACACAGAAATCATTGATGCCACAATGGAAGAACTCGCAAAACTATTTCCTTATGAAATTTCTGCAGATCAGACCAAAGCAAAAATACTGAAGTATCATGTTGTTAAAACTCCAAGGTTAGACATTAACCGAAATTTACTGTAGCAATTTGGTTTAGCCTTTCACTATTTTGTCGATTCATAACACAGATTCTTTGCTGCACTGGACATACAGTTACAGCATTAAATTTTGTTCCCGTTGTCCTTAAAACCTGTGGAAACTTTACAACATGTTTGGTAAGGAGGACCGCACAAAAGTAGACATAACTGAATAGTAATAAGGAGGAAAAAGAAGCTAAATTCTTGTTCGTTATCTGTCGAATCCTGTCCAGTAATGCACACCAAACATACACTATCGTATATTTTGTAGGGAGGATTGCATAATATTGGACAATATTGATGATGAAAAAGAAACTAATATATTGTTCGTTATACAATCATGTTTAGTACTGCTCAATTATTGACTTCAGCCTAACTGAGTTTCTCTCCTCTAGGTCCGTCTATAAAACCGTTCCTGGCTCTGAACCTTGTCGTCCCTTGCAAAGATCTCCTATAGAAGGATTCTATTTAGCTGGTGATTACACAAAACAAAAGTACTTGGCTTCGATGGAAGGTGCTGTTCTATCTGGAAAGCTTTGTGCACAAGCCATTGTACAGGTGATTTTTCACTCGCCTTGTTTCTCTCTCTGATGCATACACTAGTCACAAGAACGAACCTTATATCCACAAATCTTTTTGCAGGATTATGAGTTGCTGGCTTCAAGGGAACCAAAGAAGTTGACCGAGGCAAGCCTTGTTTAACCTTTATAAATTTGAAATTCGGGATTTCTTTTTCCAATTATATTCATAGAAAAATCATGAAAAGATGGATGAAAGCCATGTAGATTATGCAATTGACATACCGGGTGAATCAAAGAAATATAATCAAAATGATGATGATCGGATCACGTAGCTGATTATACAATTTACGCTTCCCCATATTTTTTTCCCATATAGACCCCGAGTGTATGGTCCCTGTTCATTCGCAAGCGTACGTGATTCTTGATAAGTAATAGAATAAGTGAGTTGAGTTACCGTTGTACAAAGAATAATGTTTAAGAATAGTGTACTAGTTATTACCAAATTTGATATATCGCAACACAAAAAAGTTGTTTTTGATTTTCTATACGAATTCTAACTAAGAAAGTAATTAAAAGCATGTTATCAATATGAGATGAATGTATCGAATTTCTAAAATCCCCTATTAATGCCATTTCCAATTCCCGACTCGTATGAAGTAGTATTTTTTTAGTGTTAATGACAATCGATAATACAAGTTTATTCAATATTCTATTCCAAGGTATATTTAACTTATGTTTAACACAATTCGATTCTATCCTCAATCCAAATTCATATGAAAAACATACATTAATTCACAGGATTTATCACACTCGATTGTACACGTCATAAATATCATTCATAATATTTATTTTTCGTGTTAAATATGTAGTGTTATATCTACTGTGAATTTCACAACACTATGAATAGGCATCAAGTTATCTAAATGATAGTCAATCTTTCAAACAACTCAATATGAGTGTATAAATAATAATAATAAAAAAAAAAAAAACTCAAGAAATAACTAAATTAACAAGTATTGAATTGAAATTAATAATTAATAAGGTTCATTATCTATCAAATACAAAGGAAAACTTAGGTTAGCATTATTTTATGAAAATTACACGATAAATGAATAGACATTACTCGAAAATAAGAAATAATGTAGAAGTAGGAAAATTCAATGTTTTTTGCTTGAATCTTGAAATCTGATTGTGAATCTTCAATCTTTGTGAATTGCACTCCAAACTTGTTCTTCGCCCCAAAAATATATAGAATGTGTAAAATTAGGTCAAATGGAGGTTGGGGACGTTCTGGTCGTGATTTGGAATATATAGGATGCCACAAGATTATTTTTATGTTAGAGTTATATCAAAAGAAGGAAATTGAAATTTTCGCTACAAAAAATAACAGTGCGACTGCATAGTAGAGCCTTATTGGGGACCTGTTGGCGTCTGGAGGTCGAGTGCGCCCGCATAGATCAGAATCCTTGTGGCACATACTCTTCTTCGACTTTCAGCTTTAGCAATTTGGTCCTTGAACTTTTCGCAATGCATTTTTTATCATTTTCACTTGTGATTTCATACCTTTAGCTTCCAATTGCCTTCAATTAAGCTTGTAGAATCTTCACTCTTCATTTGGTGTCCCGACGCAACTGTTGGAATGTTGCATTTTAGTCTCTCTGCAGTTTTAATTTCACTATTCTATATTTTTAGCTTGTTTTCTACAATTTTTCATCAAATCACGAGTTTTACCTATTAACACAATACATAACAAATTAGATAATATTTTATTCAAAAAACTATAAAATGTCATTATTTAAGATCTCAAATACATGTAGAAAATACACTTATTAGCCCCAACTCCCAAGTACTAAAGAGTCAAGACCTCAGAAGAGCTCTTGAGGTCTCGTGTAGCTATTTCTTGACTTTTTAAGTAACTTTCGGGATCTTGAGTAGTTATTACTTGGGACCTCCCGAAGTACTCCTATGGTCCTGATTCCTGAATAAGAAGGTAAGTGATGGAAATGTCTTTTATAATGAGATTAAAATTGACTTTTTAGCGAAAAAATGATGTTCTAAACAAAACTCCGTTATATATTATAGGTTCCAGCTTTTGAGCCATACATNGTTATATATTATAGGTTCCAGCTTTCGAGCCATACATAGAATCCAATATTTTTATGATGTTTGTTTTCATTAGGAGGATTTACTTATTCTTAGGAACATATGCAATCAATCTGTCAAATGATTCTTCGACTCTACGTGAAGTGAAATATCTTACAGTATCTTTTGATCATGTATATTTAATCACTATTCACAGACCCAGTCAGTCCACAACTATCTAACATTGGCCATCTAGAGATAGGTTTCATGTTTAAGCCTCATTTTCTAAATTTATCGAAATGTTGACGTGGCATAAAAATTCATGATAAGAACATGTGATGTGAATCCCGCCAAGAATTGATCTTGGGAGCCCACAAATAAGATGAAATCAACCCAAGAAAGTTAGAAATCATGTTGCGGAAAGATCAACCCGACCCGTTGTTCGATCCGTACTAAGAATTGAGATTCCGCGTAAGAAATTCGACATGTTGATTATCCGAAACAAGAATCGTGAAGTGGGAACGCTACAAAAAAACTGTTAAACATTTTGATAAGTTCAAGATTATAAGTCTAAACCACCAAAAATATAAAGGAAAAACTCACAAATTGTATTTAATCTCTGAAATAATAAAAGTCTTAGTTTTACAATGAAATAAATCTCCTAGTTATATATTATAGGTTCCAGCTTTTGAGCCATACATAGAATCCAATATTTTTCCGATGTTTGTTTTCATTAGGAGGATTTACTTATTCTTAGGAGCATATGCAATCAATTCGTCAGATGATTCTTCGACTCTACGTGAAGTGAAATATCTTACAGTATCTTTTTATCATGTATATTTAATCACTATTCACCGACCCAGTCAGTCCACAATTATCTAACATTGGCCATCTAGACCATGAGGAGAATGAATAGAGTTTTGAATAGATAAGTTTCATGTTTAAGCCCCATTTTCTAAATTTATGGAAATGGTGATGTGACATAAAAATTCATGATAAGAACATGTGATGTGAACCCCGCCAAGAATTGATCTTGGGAGCCCACGAATAAGATGAAATCAACCCAAGAAAGCTAGAAATCATGTCGCGCAAAGATCAACCCGACCCGTTGTTCGATCCGTACTAAGAACTGAGATTCCGCGTAAGAAATTCGACCCGTTGATTATCTGGAATAAGAATCGTGAAGTGGGAATGCCACAAAAACACTGTGAAACCTTTTGATAAATTTAAGATTATAAGTCTAAGCCACCAAAAATATGAAGGAAAAACTCACAAATTGTATTTAATCTCTGAAATAATAAAAGTCTTAGTTTTACAATGAAATAAATCTCCT
>CAIGRO010245167.1:2260-13133 GCA_903798355.1 Fraxinus baroniana
AAAAAAAAAAAAAAGGGGGGGGGGGGGGGGGGGGGGGGGTTGAAATTTTGCATCCCTACTAATCAATAATGAACATTGGATCTTAAATCCAACAATATTATTGTGATCTATGTATGAATTATAGAGAAGTTTGTGAGTGAATTATAGGAAAGTGTATTGTCATTATGAGAATTTTAGATTTTTAGGGGCTCAAGAAAAAATGAAAGGAGAGAGAAAAAAGAGTGAATAATAAAACCCAATGCATATTCTATGATGTATCGGACCCTTTTCACCCTCTTTTAATAGAGTTATGCTACAGTGATGGGTTCAATGACAAAATTTAAAAATAGAGGGACGCGTGGCGCATCATCAATGGACAATTTTAAAAAAAAAAATTCATACAAATGCTGACAACTTAGCACCCGTCAAAGAACCTATTTACAATCACTGTTTGAGTAACATTATTGCTTTTAATAGGATCATATGTTTGAACCACCAAAGTTTGTTTGACGGGATTGTTTTTTTGTTGAAGAGAATCGCAATACAATTATTTTAAATCAATTTCCTTTAAAAATTCTTCTAATTAGACAAGACTATTTTAGAAATTTTTCAAAACATGTTTAAAAGTAGATTATTAATCTTAAAAATATCTTTTGACTTTTAAAAAGACATGTCAGACCTAAATTTAATTCTTCATATTAATTAAACATAAACAATGACCCATATCAAACCCGTCTGAAAAATAGTTTTACAATTGTGAAATTGGTCAACTTTGAGCCCAAATTTCAGTGGGACCCGTAATCCAAAATTAATGGGACCAAGTATATTTATGTTCTACTTCGTAAAGGGACTAACGCGATACATTTATTTGTCGAAAATGATTAGTTTTGAATGAAATATTTTGAAACGAAGTAACCTACTTGGTATAAATGAAGGGTGTGATTCAATTGCCATCACTTATCCTACATAGGAAAACTAGTTTTTGGAAGGGTGGCCACCTAGATTCTATTGGGTTCGAAACAAACCTCACAAGTGTGCCATCGCCATATGTCTGATCGGCTTGACTGGCACGACACGTGCACAGGCTCAAATCCAGGTCGGTGCGATGCATGTGTGAGTCCTTTGTTATTATTTATTATATGTCGAATCGTTTGACTTTTTTCGCGGGTTTTCTGATTGTGATCGACACCTGTTTGTGACTATGACGGTCTGTGACCTTAATCGACGTTTTTGATCGATTGTAAGAGACGTCTCTTTTCGTTTGGAAGGGCTCTAAACGTATCCGTTGTTTGAGAAAATGCATTTTATGCTGTTAAAATGGCTATGAACACTATAAATGGTCTTCTTCTATGCCATATTTTACACTCCGATTTTAGATTTTACATATATGAATATACAACGAAATAATAATGTTACACACCATAACATATACAAATGAAATACTTCATATATTTCGTTCAGATTTTCGAGTACAAAATAAAAAGTTGTATTCGTTGGAATTCTTGCAGATTGATGTGCTGTTTTTATAAGAGGGAAAATTTGTTGTATCCTGGAAGATGATTACCATTTGCCTTTAAACACCATATGGAGCAAATTCCTTTTAAGGACACATAGTGAATTCAGTAGGCTCAAATTATTATTTTATTTCAGTTTTGTTCGTGGTTCAAACTCATGTTCGATCCTATTGATCATCCCGTACATGTTCAAGATGAGTAAGGTTTTTCAAGTTTGTTGAAAGGAGAAATTTGGTATTCCAAAAATCGATAGGCGTATGATAGCAAATATTACAACATAACCAACCATAAGCACACGATGAAACCAGTATATATATATATATATATATATATATACACAGAGAGAAATGAATTAGGTTTTAATATATAGATAGATATATATATATATATAGATATAGAGAGAGAGAGAGAGAGAGAGAGAGAGAGAGAGAGAGAGAGAGAGGAAATTAGGAAGAACAAATCCCCAAGAACGTGTATATAATTATATAATGCCACCGGTTATATAAAATTTTATTACTTTGATGTGTTTTGAGTTCAAAAATAATCACTCAATATTTTCTCTAGCAAACCATGTACCAGAGGGAAGCATGACTCAATATTTTCCCTGCTTTGATTGATTCTCTAATAAGATATGATTTTTAATATAGGAAATGGATATGTACATTTGTTTTATCAACCAAGGCAGGGTCATGACATTGGTCGGACATACTTGATTTGGTTCTTTCAAGCTTTGCTCGAGTCAATTGCATGTGATTACAACACTTCAAATATGGTAGTTTTTTCTCATTCATATCTCACATCCTACCTTAGCTATAAGAATCGGACTGGACCGGTTTGGCTGGAAAACCGTCGAACCAAAAATGGAACCAGTCCAATCTACTTGTTTGGACAAGATTTCTAAGGACCGATCAAGAACCGAGTAACCCAGTCAAAGGCAGTTAGATCCGGACGCGTTATAGTTTACTGAACTGGGTATGTGAATCTGTCCAACAAGAAAGATGGCAAGACTAAGAATATTGAATAAAAGATTTGAAACAAAATTTAATTGTGTTGCATAAGTTCAAACCCTGGTCTATAATGAGGAGAATTACACTTGAAACTGCTAGTTTTACTAAACACTTTCATCTACCTAAGTATATATGAAGGTAAATTCTACAACAAAATTAAAGGATGATTTTTAAAAAAAAAACAAAAAAAAAGGATATTAAAATTCAACATTGATCCACTGGTTCAACCAGTAACCCAAGTTTCAACCAGTGACCCGATGACCCGATTATTTTTCCGGATCAACTAAGGAGTCGAGTTTGATAACTTGCATCCTACTAGGCTACTACATTCTTGTTTTTATTTCTACTCTCTCCCCTTGTTTGCTGCAGTAGAAATTGCACCATAATGCAGTAAGTGTTATGATTAGACTACAGTATTCCTTAGAGCTCAACTTCAGATATTACTACGGACATTGGTGTTATGGTTGACTTGAAGAGCGGAGCCCCCATATGATATTTGAGTTGGTTCAACCGCCTGCCAGTTAGACAAAAATTGCTATTTGACTTGGTTCACCCTCAATCGAGTTGGTACTTGTGCCTAGATATGTGGATTCAGCTACTGTACATGTGATGTTAGAATTAGGCTCCAAACTTGGGTTCTTTGAAAGCACAAGACAAATCCCCAATTACGAAATGAAGGTGGTGGGACCTGATTTAGATTGTGATGGATGGGAAAATCCCTTATTGGCTTTTAAGAGGGTATGTCCACGTAAGGTGGCAACCCTTGATGCAATCGAAGAGTTGGACTATGTGATTCTTCTTGATTTGAGGAAGAGAGATTGTAGACTATCGCTTGAAGAGAGGTCAAAAAATGACAATGCTTCATTGGAAAGGAGGATTGTTGAGAAAATGCAAACAAAGTTCCCCATCAATTAGACATTAGATAGATGGTGGGTTTATAAAGAATTAGACTACTCCATCAAACAGGTGAACCTTTTAGCATCATGGCATGGAGTGAAAGAGCCCGTTGCTCATCTCAAGGTCAAGGGGCTAATAACTAGCCACTACCACTAGCCAAAAACAACACAGCTAACTCCACACAGATTTATGCCATCACAATGGAGAAACAATAAATTTTGTAAAATCACAAGCACAAAACCAAACCATTAAAACACTTCTGTCACTTCATATGAGAATGAAGAAAATTTCTGTACAATAGAAATGAATCAGCTATTAATGTTTCAGCAACTTTGCAAATGTCAAAATATTGAAATAAACTGCATCAGATGTTGACATGTAACTAGTTAGTTAAGCATAACTTAGATTGTCTAGTAAAAATGAGTATTTGTATACATAAAAATCACACCAAGAAAAATGAAGGTAGATGTATGGGAGAGAATCTGGGATTTGACTAGTAGCAACTGTGTTACACAGGCAAAATTTTACTAACAATTCGGTGGGGATTAAGTAGAAACAAAAAGAGAGTGCTCGTGCATTTTACATATATTCACAAACGTCTCATTCGAAAATAAATAAATGCACTGGCTGACCTCTATACGCTGCAGAAGTGGTAGTAAATTCCCCATGCTACAGATAAATCATGTACAGGATATATAACAATGTCCCTCTTCATTCCAACAAGGGTAGTCATGGATCGATATGGTAAATAGTCCACCAGTAAACTGAAGAGAGAAAAGTGCAGTTGTAGAGGGAACAAGAAGCAATAAGCCAATTAAACTGTTCTACCAGTCTTCAAGCCATTCTGGGGTGTTAAGTTCTTCCACCTCTTGTAATGGAGAATTCAACAAAGATGCTGCATCTTCAGAATGACTTTCCAGGTATTGATTTAAACGGGAGACAATCTCATGGGGAACAGGAAAAGTATTGTCTGCTAATCCTTTCCAATCAATATCGTTGAACCATGGATGACTTTTAATAGAGTCAATGCCTTGGGTTCCAAGTCTAGTGCTTTCATCAACATCTAGTAACTGGATGCTACGAGTTGTTAGAATAGAGTAGTTACTCATAAATTAATAAAACTAAAAAATAACTTGATACTTCAATTCCACCTTAGTAATGAGATCAACAGCTTCAAGGCTGAAAGTTTGTGGGAGTGTTAGCTGTCCTTTCACAATTCTAGCAAACGTGAGCTCACTCTCTCTCCAAGAACCAAAAGGCATTTCGCCGTTTAGCATGAAGTAGATCAAAGCTCCAAGCGCCCACCTACACAGTTAGAGGGAAGAAATTTTTTTATGGCGGAATATAAAAGAAAATTCCCCATAAACGCAAAAATAATTGGATAGTCAACGGGAAATAATATTAACAATCAAGCATCAAAGTTCATATATAACACAGGCACATGGAAGTCATCCTTAAATAATGTGAAATTCACATAACGAAAAGATGATGAACATGTAGGCAAATGAAAAAAAATGCAGAAATAACATGGAAGGGCAATAAATTTGTGTAAAACAAATTGTATACGTGAAATAAATAAAAAGTGAGTTTCTCACGTGTTTTTCATGCGTGCACTTCTCTAGTTGGTATAACTTTGAATTATACTTGTAATTATTGGAAGTGTAAGTGTAAAACTGAATAATTAATTCAAATTTTTTGAATAAGCTGATGATACAAGCAAACATCAACCCAAACTAGCTGATAACAGCCAGAAACAACCAAACTAACCATGATTCATCTCCCTAATACCTGAAAGTAAGATAAACGTCAATTTTTGGGATAAAAATCCAAATGATCAGTGAACTTTACACAATATTTTTCATTGGCCATTAACTTTAAAAAATTTTGTATGGTCATCGAACTTATTAAATTGTTATCTTGGCCATTAAACTTTAAAAGTTTTTTGGATGGTCACTGAACTTTTCAAATTGTTATCTCATTGGCCATTAAACTTTAAAAAAATTTCTGGTGGTCACCAAACTTATCAAATCATTATCCCGTTCATTACTTCATAACTCACCGTTAAAAAATTCGATTGACCGGTTGACATGACAAAAAGAAACACTAATATAGCACATTATTATCGTTAGTTGACAATAAATCAGCCTAAAATGCGATTCTATCAATTAAAGGCGCTAATAAAAAAAAAGGCGATTGAATTTTAACTTTTACGTGTTTTCTTTTGTTTATTTGTATTTTTAATTAATATTATTTTTTAAATCATATTTTATAAGCGCATTTTTAACTGATTTGTCGTCAAATAACAACAATAATGTACCTCCAAAGAAATTTTAAATTTTAATGGTCAATGGAATCACGATTTGATAACTTCGGTGACCATCCAAGAAACTTGTAAAGTTTAACGGCCAAAGGGATAATGATTTGATAAGTTCGGTGACCATCTAATTTTTTTTTTTTAAAGTTTAATGGCCTATGGAAAACATTGTGCAAAGTTCAATGGCCATTTGAATTTTTAACCCTCAAGTTCCTGGAGAAGAGAATACTTTTAAGTTGCTCCAATAAAGTTAGACCAGTTGTGGAGTCCCTAATTAAGTAGTCACAACTACTAGTGTTAGTTAAGGTAGTAGCAACAATAAGGTGGTGATGGTGAAGATGAGATGATGATCTCGTACTATTTTTTAAACTGTAATATCTAAAAGTAAGAATAGGCACTATACAACAGTTGAAATTGAATATAGCATTCATGTTTCATTGGTCAATTATATCCTAGTGTACTAACGAAAGATTCCATCTCACAGATTTTATGCAGCGTTCATGGAGGGCCAAGCCTCTTCTTATTGGTTATTCACGCCTCTATATAAGACACAACACCTTCCTCCAATAAACTAACCTTCCGAAGTTCCAGAAACAATTTCCTATTGAAATCCCAAATGAATCATAGGTAGCTAAAGCAATGACCAATTTAGGAATGTTTTAAGCTCAAAGGAGGTAAACATGTCTATGTGAGTAGTAATTAATACACCAGTGTCTGGCATACTATAGTATTCCTCTTTATATCAATCCCCATAGTCAACAATGGTTTGCAGTTCCATATATCAATTTAAAACGTTTAAAGAGTAGCTACTTTATGTAACCCTGTAATGCTTTTTGGTTAGTTTTTGATTTTTCAATATTGCTTTCCAATGCACTATGCAGTCAACTTATTTCCCAGTCAACAAGAAAAAAATAGCTTGTTCATTTTTTCAAAACATTTTTCTACATGTTTTTGTAAACAACAGTTGATAAGCACTTGGCTACCTTCAAATCCTTGTAAGTTAAAACATGAAAGTAAATGATGGTGGAATACCAGTCAGCAGGAAAACCATGGCCTTTCCCTTGGATAATTTCTGGGGCCAAAGTATCTGCGATACCACATATGGTGTATGTTCTCTCACCACAATCACCAGAAAACTTCTTCCCGAACCTGAAGTCCACTAGCTATAGTATTCAGAAACAAATCATCAATTAACAGACTATTCGGAATTCTGGTTATTTGTGCGTTTAGGAACACACAGAAAAACATTGCTGAATGCAGAAACAAAAATTCTATAACCTGTATATATCCTGCCTGGTCTAACATTAGAACATCAGGGGTCACACCTCGATAGAGAATGCCATTCTGAAAATAATGAAAAAATATTGAATAGCACTTTAAAAATCAAAGGCACAAAGAAAATTGAAGTTGATCTTGCAAAAAGCTACCTCGTGCAAATTTTCCAAGGCAATAACAACAGAGGCTGCACAGAACCGTGCAGATTGTTCATCAAGTGCCTTGTAAATTATCGAGGTCAAAGAGCAAGCAAGACGTGTATCTAGAAGTATGCCAGCATGTGTATAGTCAGCAGAAGTGCATATAATTCGAGGAACACAAGCAGATGGGTTTATATACGTCATCAGATACTTCTCTTTCAGGACTTGTGCTTCTTTTCCAAGTTTTTTAACCTTCCGCTTAGAAAACCTCTTCAAGCTGAGAAGATTTTCTGCAGATGATAGGAAAAGGAAGGAAAATGACCATTGTGGAGTGTAATATTGTAAAAATATACCCCTTAATTGCATTATTGAATTCGACATCCATGGCCCTCTTTCCATCCTGATAAATTATTATAAACCAACTGTACAAGGTAAATCACCATTAAAGAGCACCTCCAGGAAGTGTTTGGTGGCAGTGCCTAGCACCAGTTGGAATTGATAAAGTATGAAAATAATAACTTGAACAGTGTACTGCAGAAGACCAACCTGTGTCTCTCAAACTTACGAGGCCAATCTCACAGCAGTCCGTAGAATATAAACACGTTCTCCACTCCTTGACAAAATTACTATAGAATTAATTTTTGCGTAAAAGTTTAAAACACATGGAAAAACGATAACGTGCTTACCAAATCAACGAGCTGGACCTTGTCAATAGATAAATTTTCCAAATTTTTGTTAGATTCCAAGAAGAAACTAGTAGAGTAGTCCTTTGACCTAATCAAATTTAACAGCCAAATCGGGTCAAGATAAAAAAAACAAGAAAAATTTAAAGTTGAACAAGGTCAAACAATATCTCTTAAAGTTCCGTCAAACAATATCTCTTAAAGTTCCAGATATATAAATATATAGATAGCCAATGATTATTTTATTAAAATACAGAAACTTAAGGCATACTTATGATCATCCTGCGAAGACTTTGCCAGAGGGCCAACAACTGCATCAAACTTTTCCCTTGTTAAGACAGAGAATACCACATCGCCCACAGCGACAACTCTAAAGGGAGAAATATCTTCACCAAGAAGTTTCCATTCTCCAAAATAGCTCCCCTCAGTCTTCTCCACAGAGAGACTCTTGTTGGTAATATCATCAATGTGATTGTCAGATGGAGGTATAATACTATATGCATTTACATTTTTTGCTGAATCCACGTCACAAGTAATTTTCACCACACCCTTCTGGATGATATACATTCCCAGAAGGTCCTCGCTCTGCAGATGAATGGTCAAAAGAAAATGAGAGAGAAGGAACTGAAAAAGAAATTCAAATAAGAAACAAAATATACCTCATCAACTATTTTCTGCCCATCAGAAAAAGACAATTGTGAAAGTGAATCTGCAATATGCCTCAGCTGTAAAACTGGCAACCTTGAAAGAATGTCTACTGATCGCAGTAACTTCAATAATGACAAATTAGAAAACTCTGTCATGAGGATTCCTCTAAAATCCTCTCTTTTAAGTGCCCACAGAGTTCCATTAGTCACTGCTCTGACAGAAGCTTGAAGGGGTTTATTAGACCTGCAGGTAAGAAATTGAAAACCTGAAAACATAGATATTGAGATCAAATCAGCTATAAAGTCTAATACCATCCATATTTGGCATCAATAGCCAGCAAAAGAGGGCCTGATATATCTCATCAATGAATCGTGTCTCCAGAAAGTTAATATAAAAGTTGGTGACTTGGTTGATGTCATAACTTTCCAACTTCTAATTACAGATTTTTCTGTCAAAAGCAGAAGAAAGACCTTTCTTTCTACATCACTATATGATCATATTTCATTTAAACGTATTGATCAAACTTTTGCAAACCCGATGCTAGCTCTAACTAAAATCTAGAATTTAATTAGGCAAGCAACAGGAAATTGTAGATAGCTCACATCAGTGCCAGCTCCCCAAAGGAAGATAACTTTTCAGCAGTATAACGTTGTAGAACCCTAGGCACTTCTCCAATTTTCTCTTCCTGACATAATACGCTCCATGTCAGAGATGGCATATTAGATATTGAAAATGAAATCAATTGAGCTTGATATTTCAACTGAAAGATTAGCATTATCTTCATGATGTCATTGACATCCCTACTGTCATGCATAGATTGATATGAGATAAATCTAGAAGATCTGTGATATCTTCAGTACAACAAAATGTATGAGCACCTGCGTTGCAAAGACCTCAAATTCTCCATTGCCAACAACGTAGAAACATTCACCTTCTCCACCCTACCAAATACAAATTAATTACGTTTACAGCAACAGACTTATATTGGCTAGGAGTTGTACAATTAGACATCCACCATGTGCAGGCTGAAAATCCTAGACTTGACAGAGACAAGTAGAATTCATCTATCATAATGCATATGATGCAAGAGAAAGAGACATTTTGAAAGAAGAAAAGCCCATATCTCAATACATGTTACTAATCTCTAAGTATGAAAGAAACAAGCACAAGCATTTTACTTTTAGTTATGTCTACCATAATTGAAACAAAGGCTATTGCTTACAAAATGGACCAACATTGACTAACGATCGCCAAAGTAGAAGATAAAAGATTTCTTAGTTTCTCAAATATTAGAATCAGAGCTTTTATCTATGAACTTCTTCCCGTCATGAGTTTTACATAAAATTCAGTCCACGTATCCTTCGATCTGGTTCATCATTTATTATATTATAGCATCCATGCCTGAAGTTGATGCTTGTATATTATAGAACTTTCTACAATACAATTGAAAAGCACACCAAGAATCGTAGTTTGTGGAGTCCTTCCTGTAGAAGATTGTATTATTGGCAATGATGCAGGGAATGTATTAAGACTTGAAGTACCATCATAAAAGGTCAATGAAGTTAAGAATAGCCCAAACACTTACATATTGATTAGTATTTGTACTTACCCGACATGGGATTAAGCCTTTAACATGCTCCCGCAAGATGGGGCATCATTTGAGTGATATTCAAATGCTCGTTTGAGCTTCAGAAATTAAATTGCTTGTTTGAGTTTAGTGAAGTCTGATATTATATTAAGACTTTAAGTTTCATGATCAACCTTGTTAACAAGAGCGGAGTGTTTTAAATTCAATCGATGTGGGATTTACCCTTACCCTACAAGATGGTGGCTCATTTAAAAATATAAATCTCAAAATCTGAAAGCTTACTTGGCTTTTAGATGGACCGAATTGCTTGAAGGAGCATAGAGCCTGTTGATGTAGCTACTTTTTTGCTAAAAAGATGGTCAAAACTTCATTTTAATCACATTACATTCCATCCACAATTTTTACTCATTTTTAACCACACATTTCATGGCCTACCAACTTTTATCAATTTTATTTGCTAAAAATTCCCATCAGACAAGTTGTTAATAGGTCCGTCGGGGGTTAGATCCAAAATGTCAACTTTTTTAAGTAGAGTAGCACAAGATGTTAGTTAATATATTTATATATAACCGATTTTAGATTCATCCTCTAACATGCCTCCTATGTATGGGCAGAGTTCCATTTATATCCATCACATCCTAATACATGTACAATTTCATTAAATGTGTAGCAACAAGACTTGAACCTAGGACAAATGCCTACTCCAGTATCGTATTGATTTAATCTAAAAGTTTATATATTATATATATAATATTAAGGGTGTGTTTGAGCCATATTATTTTGGAAAAATGTATTCTGGAATAATAGATTGATGGATGATGTGTGGTT
>CAIGRO010245186.1:0-28158 GCA_903798355.1 Fraxinus baroniana
CTTCATTGGTGTTTCAATAAACATTGTCATATAGTAATATAAAGCGCATGAAATATATTATTTTTTTAAAAAAAGAAATATTAAATAAATTGATACTTTTGCCGGTTTCTAGAAAAATGATAGAAGATAGCTTCTTCTATGTAGCTAAAATATTATTATTGAGAAATGGCAATAATTTATTTCTCTTTGGAGAAAATATAAGCTAACATACAAGAAATTCAACTTTTGAAACACAAGTCCCCAAATGAAAGAGTTAAATCATAGAATAGTGAACATTATCACTGCAATCTTAGTGTTATTTACAGTAAAATGAACATAAACACAGAATAAACAATTAGATTGCCAATTCCTCCAGGCTCTAGTAACAATGTTCTACATTTTTTTTTTTTTTTGAGAGGTTAAAATCCAAAGAATAAAATACCATTTTTTATCATAATGTCAAACCTCTTAACTGAAATCAAATTATACCTAGATTACAAAAAATTAACATCATCATCATAAACAGTCATGAAGTAACACCATATAAATCAATCCCTAAATTTCAACCCAAAATCCCACTTTTGTTGCTTATTCAGTTACAAGAATATTATGGGAAGTTGATTATTTTATTTATCTATCCCCACGTAATTGAATTTATTTTGGAACCAAATTATTAGCCTTTTCCTCCCAAGAAAGCCATAACAGACCTACCTAATTTATTTGTCCAAATATCAATTTCAAGACTACAAAGTTCAACTTTGGGTACTACCTTCTCAGCACTTTGTGTTAGAAAGAGTTGAATTTTGTGTCATTGAAATTGATATTTGGACAATGAAATTAGGGGGGTTGCTTTCTTGGGAGGAAAAGATTGATTATTTGGTTTCAAAATAAACCTTAATTTGATGCTATTATTTAGCAGATTATTAGCAAATTTTCAACTTTAAATAATCAAAGTTTGAAAAAAATAAACATCTGTAATGAAATGCTTATGCCACCTGTCTGACAACATTGGGTTTGCCACATTCATCTACAATAACGAAAATGCCCTTCCCTTTGTTGTTGTTGGTTAAATATTCATTCTTTGACAATTCAAACTCATGGCTAAAAAGGAAACAAAAATTATGCGGACATATAAATGTTATGTTGGATCAGAGATCAAATAAAGTGTGGGCCACTGTTGATGAAAGTTTTATTCAAACTTCGAATTTTCAAAGTTGGAAAGTTGCTAATAATATGCTAAATAGAAGCATCAAACAAAGGCTAAATTTCAATTAAGTGAGTTTAATGGTAGATAAATAAAATAATCAACTAGCCATAATATTCTTGTAACTTAAGCAACAAAAGTGGGATTTTGAATTGCAATTTGGGGATTGATTTATGTTGTGCTACTTTTTGACGGTTTACGATGATGATTTTTTTATAGTTTAATTTGATTTCAGTTAAGAGATTTGATATAATGATACCAAATGGTATTTTATACTTTCTGAATTTTAACCTCTCAAGAAAGAATGTAGAATATTGTTGATATAGCGTAGAGATAATGGTCATATGCTTTTTCATTCCGTGAACAAGGCTGAGATTGTATAGATAATGTTCACTCTCTTCTATGATTGACTCTTTTTGTTTGGGAACCAGTAGTTCAAATTTTGAATTTCTTCTTACGTTTGCTTATCTTTTTTTTCTAAGGAGAAATAAATTAATTCCCCTTCTCAATAATAATATTTTAGCTGCATAGAAGGAGATATCTTCTATCCTTTTTCTTAAAGCCAACAAAAGTATCTTTGAAATTGAGTCATTGGCGATGACTATGTTGTATTTAGTCTCTGTATGTTTTTCATTTTTTCAAAACTTTATTTGCTACATATTCATTTAAACCACACATTCACACAATAAAATATTCTACACATAAAATCAAATATTTTATCTACTTTTTAACCATGCATTCTCCTAAAAAACTTTGAAAGTATTCTCAAAACTTCACTATTGAAATAATATTTTTTCCAAAAAAATGGCTACCAAACAAGGGCTTAGGGTCTGTTTGATTGCAATGGTAGAAAATGGGTGGAAAGAAAATGTTTTACAGGGAAAAGATTTTTCTAGAAAATATTTTACTGGGAATTATACCCGAAATTTTTTTAAAATTTTGGATCTTTTTGTTCATGTTTGGCTTTAGTTTACATAGAAATCGTCCATTAAAATGATTTTTTTTTTTACAATTGGTTATGAAATTTGTTAACATTGCCAAAAACAAAAAGTATAAAAAAAATAAAAAATAAAAAAAATTGCTCGAACACTATTTTTTCATCAAAATTTAGTGTTCGTTTTACATGTAAATTGTTCATGAAAGTGAATTTTTTTTTTTACAATTGGTTATGAAATTTGTTAACATTACCAATAAAATAAAAACGTGGCCAGCCATGGAAATCATTTTCCCTTATTTCCCTTATTTGGAGGAAAGCTGGTGCGTGGGTGGGTGGGAAAAAGTTTTCCATGGAAAATTTTACACATCAAACAACACGAAAGTGGGAAAAAGGAAAATGTAACATATCAAACAGGCCCTTAATGTTTCTTCTTCTTCATCCATTTTTTTTAAGAAGAAAATAGATTTCGTGCACTTTATATTACTATATGGTAATGTTTATTGAAACACCAATGAAGAGAAATTGTACTTCCACTGAAGAATAAAATTTTTAACATTTATGTTTGGTAGACCAACGTGACTAGCTAACTAGTTTATAAATACAGCAATATAGTTGTTTTGTAATATGCATTTAGCTCACTTAAGTAGTAAGCAAAAATGTACAATACCTTAATTTTAGTAAACATTTTGATATGTGTTTCCAATTCTATTTGCAAGGTGAAAAATGAGAGAAGGAAATTCATTAAATCGCATTTTAATTACAATTATGCTCGAACGTATTTCATCAAAATTTAGTGTTCATTTTACATGTAAATTGTTCATGAAAGTGAATTTTTTTTTTTACAATTGGTTATGAAATTTGTTAACATTGCCAAAAAAATAAAAATAAAATAAAAACGTGGCCAGCCATGGAAATCATTTTCCCTTATTTCCCTTATTTGGAGGAAAGCTGGTGGGTGGGTGGGAAGTTTTCCATGGAAAATTTTACACATCAAACAACACGAAAGTGGGAAAATGGAAAATGTAACATATCAAACAGGCCCTTAATGTTTCTTCTTCTTCATCCATTTTTTTTAAGAAGAAAATAGATTTCGTGCACTTTTATATTACTATATGGTAATGTTTATTGAAACACCAATGAAGAGAAATTGTACTCCCACTGAAGAATAAAATTTTTAACATTTATGTTTGGTAGACCAACATGACTAGCTAACTAGTTTATAAATACAGCAATATAGTTTTTTTGTAATATGCATTTAGCTCACTCAAGTAGTAAGCAAAAATGTACAATACCTTAATTTTAGTAAACATTTTGATATGTGTTTCCAATTCTATTTGCAAGGTGAAAAATGAGAGAAGGAAATTCATTAAATCGCATTTTAATTACAATTATGCTCGAACGTTTACCTACAAAAAGTCCACCGATATTCCATGGAGAGAGAGAGAGAGAGAGATGGTACATTTTATTTTTGGATACATAACTCACTATGTTATGTCATGTCATGGGAGTGTTCTATGCATTATGAAGCCGGCTACTTTAGTTCTCAACAGAGTACTGACTGTGATATATGTTGCTGATACTTCCATTACTGGCTTCATTGTGCTTGACTGTCTTTTGTAACACTAAGCTTCCGTATGCATAGGCCAGGCCATACACTAAGGAGGGAAAGTCTGCATCTTCTATATTTTCCTTCATTCTCCCCTCAGCTGGTTTTGATTGGTTTAGATCAGACAACCGCAATAATGAGGTCAAATCACTTGAATCGCATTCTTTTAAATGGAGAAGTAAAAGTTTTTCGTATAGAGATAAACCCATGGATAGATACTCGGAATGTGAGTATCCTTGTGAAGAAAATGGAGAAAATGGCTCCATCAGGAGCCCAAGTCAAAATAACAAATCAAGTCCTCGCTTGGAAAATGGAGAACCTGGCTCCGGGAGGAGCACTTGTAGCAGCACTGATGTATTTGAAGAT
This sequence comes from Fraxinus baroniana, assembly GCA_903798355.1. Lineage (NCBI taxonomy): Eukaryota > Viridiplantae > Streptophyta > Magnoliopsida > Lamiales > Oleaceae > Fraxinus > Fraxinus baroniana. Next base: position 4,093 of record CAIGRO010245186.1, read on the forward strand.
GCTGCTGATTCATATAGTTTTGACGAGACCATGCCCAACCTCACTGTTGAATCCCTTTTCATTTCTCCAGATTTATACGAGTTTTTCGATTCATCCCTTCCTAATATAGTTAAAGGTTGTCGATGGATCTTGTTGTACAGGTACATCAACTAACATGTTTGTTTTTGCTGTAGTTACTTTTGTGTTTTCTGTAATTGGATTTTGATATATGCTTTATATCTATTGAATGAAGCGCAGTTCTGCAAGACATGGTATATCACTTCGAACGCTCATTCGTAAGAGCGCGGGTCTCTCTGGTCCATGCCTTTTGGTATGTTTGCATTTATATTGGTAAAATTGCGCCACCACTTGTGTGAGTAGCAAGTTGGTCCTAAACCTTTCATTATAAAGAACATGCAGTCTGGACAAACTGTCCTAGTCCTCTTAAATCATCCAACATGGCTCTCGTGATTTTTGTGGGCACCGACTCTAGTTGTGAAAGAAAAGCTAGCTTCAAAAGTTGGACATAAAAGAACTGTGTATAATTTAACTGTGATTTGGATGGTTTCCATAATTGGGGACTGATTTGTGCAACTATAACGAAAGTTTAGGACCAGCTTGCTCCTTTTTGAAGGCTGAGGATCAACTTGCTTCTCAGGGAATGGAGTGGGGACCGATGGTGCAGTTTTCCATTTATATTATGATCAAACCAACTCTAATAATTGACATGTTTTAACTCTTTCTTCTGTTAAACTGAGCCCTCCTTTATGTGCAGATTACTGGTGATAAGCAAGGTGCTGTATTTGGCGGGTTACTTGAATGCCCCCTGAAGCCTACTGCAAAGAGAAAATATCAAGTAAATCATATGCTTCCATCTACTTGAAGTGATGTTTGAATAAATTTATATAAAATCGTGGCATTTTCTGCCCTTTCAAATTCTTACCGTCTATTTATAGCTTGTTGACAAGCTCCTCCACCAACTAATTTTGACAGGGAACAAATCAAACATTTGTATTCACAACCATATATGGTGAACCGAGGCTGTTTAGACCTACTGGTAAGAATGTTACATACAGCTGTTTGCTTCTTTTTTTCAATTAAACGAGCTGTTCTGCTGTGTTCCTTTGTTTTCCTTTTCAAACTAATTCAATTGGCTGCCAATGGCTTAAATTATATACTGAAACAGACTCGACAATATTATTGTTGAAAAACCGAACTGATTTTATTGTATTTGTTACAGTATTTGGTTATTAATTTTGAAGAACCAGTATTTTCAGTTACTGAAATTGAATTTGCATGCCCAACTTACGAATCTTCTGTTTGATTATGGTTTGATCCTATGATCCTATCAAGTGTCGTTAAATCCGTAATTGTGTAAGCACATATGTTATTTCTCACGAATGCACATGCTATACAAGCACATGTTTCTGTCAGCCCTGCAGGAGCTGTGTATGTATATATTGAGGGTGTTGACGTTAGATATGGGAAAGAAAAAATACTTCGTCGAACTAATCGAATTCTAGAAATACGCTAATATATTCGATTTTTTACTTGAACAGGCGCCAACAGATATTTTTACTTGTGCTTGAACGACTTGATTGCACTTGGAGGGGGTGCAAACTTTGCTTTATGCTTGAATGAAGATCTGTAAGTTCTTTGTCAAGCATACTTTGAAATTGTCAGTGTTGTTGATGTCACCTGTAAAGAATGTAAATTTCCCGACCTCATTACTTGTTATTTTATGAAGTTTATCTGGAACCAGTGGTCCATGTGAAACATTTGGGAACTTGTGTTTGGCCCATGATCAAGAGTTCGAATTAAAAAATGTTGAGGTAATGATTGTTTTCCTAAACGCCCCGTCATCAATTTCATTAAGATAATTATTCTTATTATCTACCTAGCTTAGTAATAGGTAAAACATCAATAAATTAAAGTTCGTGATATCTAGTTTTTCACAGAAAATTCACTTCGAGGGTTGGTCATGTTTGGCTAACCTATTTTGCCAAACAAGTTTGAAATTTTTTTAGAAGTTACTCTTTGTTTTGGTTTCTTCAGTTCTGAGGCTTAATTTTTGGAAAGTAAAGCTTAACTTTCCAAAAAAATACTTTTTACTTTTTTTCCAGCTTGGCCAATCGAGCTCAACTTTTTCAGTTGTTGCACCAGCAAGTAATTTTCTTCTACCCCTTCCCCCTGCCCAGGACGCTGTTATTGTACCCATGAAGTTGGTTTACGCGGTGTCGCGACTCTATTAATAGCATGTATCCCCAACTATTGATTCCCTTGCGTTAAAGATTTTTTTTATGGCAGACAATAAATCTGGACTTTTATTGCAATATTTGAAGACTGCTTGACAGGAAAAAAGAAAATAAAGAATGGCCATCTGCAAAGATCGAACTTTTAGAGCATGTTTGGAACACACTTGAGTTTTTTTCTATTCCTTAATACTGGTCAATGATGGACAGCCTATCTTGCCAAATGAACCATTAATGTAGTTTACTTGTTTTTGAAAGTGATTGTTATATTCTGAATTGTCATTTCAGTTGTTGTGTTCATAGAACTTGTGATTTTAACCTTATTTTTGCCACTTTTCTTCTCTTTGCAGCTGTGGGGTTTTTCTCATGTTTCTCAATACCTTAATTGAAGCAGCAAGAATTCAGATTATCGACTTTTATCTAGATTATTATCCACTTTTATCTAGATTATCCACTTTTAACAGTCTTTTTGGTCTTTAGTGATAAATGTTGAAGTAGTTCCTCCATTTCGAGGATAATTTGTTCTGTACACGTTTATATTGTTGCTGTGGTAGGGAACCATTATTCTTTTACCACATTTTTTATTCAAGATATGTTCATTTGCATGAAAGAAATAATTTGCTTACTTGTGTCACATGGCTTTCAAGAATGCTTTCGGTCGATAAAACTGTATTATGAGACTTTTTTACATTGTAAGGTGATACATATATTAAAATCTCTACAGAAGCCTAATACTGTACAAGTTCTAAAATTGTATTTACAAATGCTTAGCAGCATAACAGCAAAGATAACTCAATAAAACATTCAACAGGATCATATTTCACAAAACAGCACAGCAAACATGTTAGTCTTCACCGTTTTCTATTCATTTTCGCATACAAATACTCAAAGAGGATTCGAGCACACACATCTAAGAGTTCCCACTTGTGTTTGTTGAGGGCTTCCCACTTGAAGTACTAGTTGTTGGGGTTTCTGTTGCTGCAGCAGACTGACCTTTGCTGTTCAGTTCATGAAAATTTGCTGGATCTAAATAAGACTGGTATGGAGGCATCCTTGAAAGCAAACGACAAACTTAGCTGTTGCACGGCATATAAAAACAATAACTTAGTTTTCTGATTCTCCTTTGTACCTGCTTGCTGTTATGGTCTGGCCATCTATACTCATCTTCACATCAAATATATTGCCTGCAAGAATGGCGAAACTTTTTACTACAAGACAAAATAACCATATCGAACATGCTAGCTTGAATTTTCCAGCAATCATTATTGATATGGTATACAAAGCTTAGGAAAAACAAAGTAGACAAAACTTTAGTGGTATCAAAGAATGTGTAAACCATTTCTCAGTCTAGTTAATATGGGATTTGAGAATAGATGTTGGCCTGTAATATGCTATTCAGGGAACACAAACAGAGTGCAGATTGTAACTGAGTAAATTTCCTGTAGTATAACAGTTCAATCCACATTTTCAGACTTGTGAACACAGTCTAATGCTTGTTATATCCAGGAAAGGTATTTACCTCCAAGAATAGTTTTGTCAGAGAAGTATTTCGACATCATGTAACGTTTATAATCAGCCTCATATTTCTGGAATTTATCAAGTTGTTCCTTGTTATCAATGTCCCTATAAAAACAACACAAAGACAATAAATAATTCCACACAAGAATTTAGTGACAGGAACTAAAAATGGCTACACGTGAGCATCCTGAGAGAATGAAAATTACTATTTGGTAGGTAAAAAATAGAAGTATGGGTTTCCTCACCCATGGAAAACAGGGGAAAAAAAAGAAAAAACTCTGTTTCTTTCCTGATATAACTAGCATCTGTAACTTTTAGCCTAGATAGATACATAGAACAAAAAGCCAGAAATCAATTAGGCCTTGACAACAGCCAAAAGCCTGTCTGATGTTCCCTAGTTCTTCACAAAAAGAGGCAAATTAGCTGACGAATCCTTGATCCTCCGTTTTAAGACTGTGTTCTATCAAGTCTTATGAGTACATAGAGCCTTTTGTACTTGCCTTGGACTACCTAGAATAATAGCATTTTGAATCGTCTTCTCCTTTTACATATCAACATTTGTGTCATTACGATATTCGCGCGAGAGAAATTTTCAAATAGCCTCATCTTCATGAAACAACAAAGGTATTACAATTTTTACCCAAGGGTAGCTGGTATGCTTCGAAACTAAATTTCTGACTAGCCTAGTAGCTGATAAAACAAATGGATATATTAACCATGGCAATTAAAATTTCATATTGAAAGTTCTTATGAAGACATAAAGTCTTTCACGCTATTGCCTGATAACTTTTAGTTATTGGTCACAAATTACTCATTTTATTGGTCACAATTATCCAATAATTGATTACAGTCACACCATCACCACGCTGATCTGTACATACACCATAACCACCACCATAATAACACCATCACCAAGTACAACAACCCACAACAGGACATGCAAACCTTACTGGATGACGATGTCCTAGGTGTCAAATTGATAGAGGATGCTAGGTGTCAGAAGAGCCCTCGTCGACCATCCACCATCAGGTGTCAGAGGGAAAGGCAGTTGAAGACCTAAGCTGACGAAGTTATTGGTTAATGAGACGATACAGGGGAGCCTTGGAGTCGTGCAAGTAATGACGACGCCTAAGGCCACCGTCAATGTATTGATCTCTGCCGCGTTAAAGATGTACGAGGAGGGCAGACAATCAATTTTTTTTCGTCTACCTCACCTTCCAACTTCAATCTCCATTATTCAAAGTTTAATCAAATGGTTTGTAGAAGAGAGAAAATAGAGAGTGTATGTGCAGTCACAGATCTTTTGGGTGTTGTGTGGGAGGTGTGGGTGAGGGATGTGGGGGTGGGAGGTGCATTTTATTTTTGAAAGAAAAATTTTTGTACCTAATTGTTAACACGAAAAGTTGAAAAGAAGATCTGAGTGTAATTCCCTCAAAAAAATTGTCAACCATTGACTCCGTCCCTGATTAGTATAGTCATAGAAATAGGTGGTAGGAAAAGGAACGTTCCTTAACCATAGTGTTTTCCTAATGTCCAAAAGAATTGCCAACTTAAAATTGATTTTCTAAATAATGAAATACAATTGAAACCAACTTTAAAAAAAATGAATTTTTCTTAAGTAAAGGAGTGTACATGCACATCGACAAATCACAAAGAATTACAGAAGATGCTTGTAAACATCTAATTAACAGAAATTCAAACCAATTCATTATGCGTAGGTTTCAGGTAATCTCACTCAAATGGGTCTTTGGTGGATCCTTTGTTTTGCTCTTCAGAACCCTTAATTTCACTCGAAACGCCCTTCAAAATCCCAAAAAAATAAATAAAATAATAAAAAAAGGAGGAAAGAACGTGGTGATCACACATCTAAAAAAATTATTAAGAAAAACCAAAACTTAAAATGCTGCCAGATTGTGTACAAGGAGATGAAGAAACGCACCTGTTGTTGTTTGGGTAGAGGAGGTCGAGGAGGAGTGAAGGAAGACACGGAGTTTGAAACGGAGTTAGAGGATGAAGCTGCTGCCGCCGCCATTGAGTGAAGGCTGAGTGATAATTTCGGAAAGCAAAGAAAAAACACTTTATATGACGTAAGATGGCGCCTTTTACAAAATTGTTGTTGCATAAATAAAAGGGTAAATTCCTCGGTACCTAAACCTCGTATCATCCTGAAAATTTTAAAACTGTGCACTCGATATCTTGCTCACCGAGAAAATTTGGTACGATCCCATATGTACGTAAGGTATGATCATTTATTCAAATTACGACATCTTAAATATTGAATTATCTAAACTACAATACCTCAATGTCTGAAATCGTAAGAGGCAAAAACACAGTTAGCCTGTAACGTCAATGTATTATAATTTGAGTAACTCGAGATACGAGGTAACGTAATTTAAATAGACGATCATATTATATGTGTTCATGACTGATTAGAGATGGCAATGGGGTATGTTCGATTCGGGGTGGGGGACCCTCGCCCCTCCCCGTCCCACCTCCACCCCATCCCATCTTGTCCCACCTTAGACGGGAGTAGGCGGGTTCGGGCGCTGACTTGCCCCATTTCATGTCCCGTTTATATTTAATTTTTTAAATTTCCATTTAACGTGCCCCGCCACGTCGCCCCACTCCCCCATCTCGTCCCGTCCCGTCCCGCCCCACTTTAGACGGGGTGGGAGGGCTCGGAGCGCTGATTTGCCCCAATTCCTGCCCCGTTTTATATTTTTTTTTTCAAAAATTTTCATTTAACTATTTTTTTTAAAATTGTAATTCATTATTATTTTTTTATTCTTCACGGGACGGGTTCGGGGCAGGACACCTCCTTCCCGCCCCACTCTACCAACCCGTCGGGGAGTGTTTTTTTTGCCTCATTCGGAGCAAAACGATTTTTTTTGCCATCACCATGACTGATCTCCTATCCATAATAGACGGACATATCTTGCCCACGGGTGATGTGGCAAGATCACGATACATCTTGCCACATCATCATTGGGCAAGGGATCAGTTCTATTCCGGTGCTGCGGTGCATATAGATGGTGAACAGGAGATCAGCCTTGTACATTTACATATAGGATAATGCTACCGAAACTTCTCTCCGCCGGTATGTGCCATCAAATCAAATGTCTGCTTTTAGATGAGCCAATGAGTGGCTCACCAGCCAACAAGTTGAACCGGCTCACACGGCCATTGCCATCTTCCTATAGGGGCAGTCATTTGGGGTCATTTTGATTATGTTATCACAGCCGGCGAGAAATTCCTTTTGCCCAGATGCTGGCAAGTCCCTTGTTGAGGAATGGACCCCAGCTTGCCAAGGCGAATGGCATTCGAATTGATGGCACTAAATGTTAAAACGTGTACGAAGACATTTCAGTGTTGTCGTCCCAAGTTTTTCCATCCATTATGATTTCTGGACAAATAAAGCACTAAAAGACGATTCAAAGACTCCCCATGTAAAGCACATTACAATTGTTTGCATAGACGGAATAACAATTCCAACGTCTTATAGGGAGGGAAAACATGTTTTCCATGTTTTAACTCGTACAAATCCAAAACCTAGAATTCAAATTGTTACAAAACAAAGACAAATCCGCGAAAGAATGCCAGACCAAGTTGGGAGTATTTCAGATATATTACTTATCCTCACTGTCGTAGAATTGAGCCTGAACCGAGTTTGAAGTAAATTATGCTTTCAACTTTTACTACATCATAACCCCGGCAACAGAAATTGCAGCAACTACAGGGATAGCTACTAGACTCAGTCTTGCCAGAAGTGCAATGAACATTGCTTTACAACTCAGATGAATCATCTTCCCCGGGCTGGGGCAACCCAAATATTCTGAGGTTTCTATCCATAGATCCAACAGCTATGTAGCTTGCATCTGGACCAAACTTTACACATGTTGCTTTACCTGCATTCAGTAAGTGCCTAAAATAAACTCTACAGTTTGAGCTAGTTTTTGCTCCATATAGAAATAAATGACTAATTAAAAAACAGGGACGTTGTATTAGAACATTCTGGAAAATACAGTGGACAAGACTTTCTTAATTCACCATACCAAACATGCCATTAATTAAATGCCAAGTCTTTGAGGTGCAAAAGGTCATTGGTAAAATACTGTGAGAGGATCTAACCTGTGCCTGATAAGTCGGGAAAGGTTTTGATACAGTTCCATTCAGACTTGACATTGGCAACTTGATAAACTCTGTCATACCACAACATATAGACATTAGCTTTTAAGACAACAACGAAAGCTGATGCATACACACTGAAATATGAATAGCAGTCATCATGTGTATGGCGAGCACAAATATCATTTCAAGTTCTTGGAATACACAAAGACCGGACGAGAAATGGAAATAATTAATAATGACATTGATATACTCTACCCACAAACCAAACTAGCACTATGATTTTATCTTGACATATTACCGTATATCTGAGCCTCCAAGCGCAAGGTAACTTCCACTATGATCAAATTCCACTGAAATTCAGAAAGAAAAGGTGAGAAGCACGTTTTTGGAATTATAAAAAAAAATGTGTAAAACTAAACACCTGATACAAGTGGTCCTACAAACTTCTGAGGATAACTTCTCTTTCTTTTATTTAATATATAAATATAAAGCACGGACATATGTAAGAATTTCAAATACTGCTAACAATCAAGAGCAAGAGGCCACAACTTTCTCACGTTTTCGGAATTAAAAAAAATGTATAAAACTCAACACCTGATACAAGTGGTCCTACGAACTTCTGAGGGTATCTTCTCTTTCTTTTCTTTAATATATAAATATAAAGCACGGACAAATGTAAGAATTTCAAATACTGCTAACAATCAAGAGCAAGAGACCACAACTTTCTAGAAGTTTTTGATCTCATAAAACCAAACATAAGGCATGCTAGACATGAAAGAGGTAAAAGAACCTGATTGTGTTGGTGTAATTTCATCATAAGGAGTGAAAGTCCTAAAGTTCTTCAATTTGCGCAGATCCCAAAGCTTAACACCATCTTGGGCTGCAGTCTGGAAAATTGGAAAACGATCAGACAATGGAATTAATCATTTTCAGCCTCAATGTTTATGTTCTTTGTAGAAGAAAAACCTACAGCTAGGAAGTAACCATTCTCCGAAAATGAAATCGCAGTTACTGCCCCAACATGCCCGTCAAATCTCGCGACATTAGCCTACACATGAAACCCAAAAAAATAATACTACTTGTGGACTAGAAAGAAATGGAAGAAAGTTTAATCTGGTCATTAGAAGTACAGCCACACCTGAGTTTTCACATCCCAGATCTTAACAAGAGACCCAGAGGTGCCGGTTCCAAGGATGAGACCATCAGGATGAAATGATGCTGATGTGTAGCCTTCAGAAGATCCCGAAGTGTCTTCAACCTGAAAAATAACTTATAAATGCCCCAAACCAGAAGTAGCCATACCCATATAAACATGAGTCAGTACACAGATTCATGTAACAATTGGGAGTGCTGAGACCTGAGCTAGACATAAACCCGAAGCAAGTTCATAGAAGCACCATGTGTTATCAAGAGAAGCTGTCACACAGTAGTTATTGGTGGCGTGGATTGTAACTGCTTGTACCTGTCATGGTTCACAACTATTTTAGACTTGAATTAGGTGAAATGCACGAATAAATTTTAACTCAAGATTCTTGTTTCCCTGCAGACTAAGTTTCGCATGTAAAGCAATATATCTGGATGACTGGTGAACAACCCTAAGAAGGAGCTTATTCACGTAAGTCAGACACAAGCAACCTATATAAGTAAATTTATTTGATGTTAATTAAGATTTGGGTTGTATCAAACTAACAAGTCTCCGTTAGATGTCCCATCACTACCTGAAAAACCCATAAGAGCATCTGCAATGGTAAAAATGGATGAGAATTATTTATAATGTTTTGACATAATGCAATATAAGGATAAAAAGGTCTTTAGGTCTTTCTGTATTGCAGAAGTACTCTTCCGAGCCTGTCTGCAACGCAACTGTTGTAATAGTTCAAATTTGAGACCTAGTGAAGTCGTCAATAATGGTAGCTAATTAGTACCCTTTCGGTATATGTTGTGAACACTTCCAATTTTGGCCTCTCACATACAGCAATGCCGATACACACAGTGTTCTCTCACCACAGCCTTGCTTAGAATGATTCAAGGACACATCGTCTAAATTGATCGACAGCATCATTGAACAAATACACCAAGTAGCAGATACTAATGTAACTTACACAACACTAGAAGAATTTAGCATGCAAACATAACAAACCAATACAAAGATTTTTAGATAATATTTTAAATAGAATCCACTACAAGCATCTAGCATCCTTACATGTACAGGCATCCAGTGATAAATATCCAACTAGATGACAAATGGACAGTTATATTCTTATTTCTCAACATATTTTTGTTTATACATTTTAGAATAGAAAAAAGAGTTTAATGTACTAGAGCATCCAAATGGACTCCCATTTTGACTAAGAAATTACTGCACAGCATGTTCGAATGTGCAGTACATGAATACGTCGTATGCAAATGTCAGGCCGCATATTCGTCCCCAATAAAATGCAGTGTACCATATTGAAGACAAGATTCAAATAAATAACTTGCCCTAGTTCAACATTGTATCAGAGAGGGCAAAGGCAAAGATCCAGAGCTTAAGTCTTAACACTGCCCAGTTAAAAAATTTGTCCACCTGACCTTTGATATAAAAATGAATTGGCCTGAAGGTGAGGGGCATGCTGACAACAAGATTTAAATAAATAAATTGTCCCACCGCCAAAACCTTGTTGAGCTCTTAGAAAAGATGGTTCAAACTGAAGATATTAGGAGATGTCCATGCAACACACATTCATTAGCAGAAAAGGCAAAGCTGATTACCTCAGCGCTGTGATCCTTCAAAATATGACTGCAATCATAATTTCCATCTTCAGATCCTTTCCATACACGAACTGTCTGCAAAGAGCAGAACAGGTGTACTGGTTTTAAAGCAAACAACTAAATTGAAGAATACATCAAGGTATATGGCCATATATGAAATAAATTGAAGTCAAAATCTTGTAATCATTATTAGTTAGATTGCAGACAATGGCAATCAATCATAAAGTGCAATGAAAAATCAACCAATATCATGTTGACATTTTTTCTGTTTGTTTAGTCGAGTTGTTTTTGCTTAAAATCATGTATTTTCTTCCTTTTTTCTCTTTTCTAACTTATAGTCCATATATATACTTGTTGACATGTGTTGCATCAAATAGCAGAGTGCATGTCACGCTGCTCCCATCAAACCCAAAAACATAAAAGAATAGAGAGTGCAGCTCGAATTGCCGAGACATTTCAGCTTAACCATCCTTTGAAAAGCTCCCCTCCTGTTCAGGTCACACAGAATATTTGACTTGGTAATTTCCTTCTTTTAAGGAAAGTGAGATCTAATCCACCTACATTTAGATGTTGCTATGTCTCAATGTAGCTCTGCTTTGGAAAGGGTATTCGGAGCACGCGGAGCTACAACAACAAACTAAGTCTTGTTCCAATAAATATGAATTGGCTACGTGAAAAGCATACAAGCCTAAGTTAGGAAACCTATTTACATGGCTGAACCTACATAGAGCTTCATCCCGAAAAACCCTCTAAGAACAAAAGAATAAAGCATTTGAAGTTCAATCTAAATCCATTTCAACAAATACAAATAACAAGGCTACAAAACGAATTCGGTACTACATAATATGCGCTCCTTGTGAATCGTGAATGAATATTAACAAGTACTAAGATTCATTCCCCAATTCTTGATTTGAGCTTATTCACCTTTCTGATTCCAGTGAATCAGATTTAATCACGTGATTCGGTCATGATTTGCACAATTGACTAGTATCTTCAAACTGAACGAAAAATCCCTCAGGTGAAGTTTGGAGGTCTATAAGTTCAACCCAATTCCCAATTACTGACAGAACTAACATTTTCCAAATCTATAATCAATTGCTTAATCTGATGTTCAAATAGATATTTCCTGCTCCTTATGTGTATTTATATCTAAGCCAAAAGGATTTACAGGAGAGAATACTTAGAGTTTCAAAACAAGTGGTCTAATTATTCAAACTAAGCCTTTAATTTCATCTCAAGTGCCAACCAAAATGCTTCCCAAGCCCTTGCATTGATTACTTAATTACAACTAATAAAATATAGTGGAGCAGCCTGCTTTTTCAGAAATTGTGAAAGCCCAAGCAAACGAATATAAAAAAAGCATGAACAACAAATGGGCAAACACAATAATCATGTAATAGAAAAAAAAAATACAAAAGTATTCTTGCAGTGAGTATTAAATTTACCTTATCAGCAGAGCTGGTAACAACTACTTCACCCTCAGCCACAAATTTGACGCTCGTAACCTATTTATGAGAAAACATCCAGCACACATTCAATCGGAAAGCAGAACCAAAATAATATAAGAAAAGCAAATAAAGATAGTCATTACCTTCTTTGAATGACCGCTGAGTGTAGATATTATCTGCCCAGAAGGTCTATCAAAGACTACAGCATTTGAATCAACCCCAGCAGTGGCAATGATGTCCTAAAACAACAAACCAGACAAAATAGGTCTTAATATGATGTGTCCAATATTCTGTTTAGATGGGTAATTTGATCCATCAGAAGAACACCATGATTATAGCAACAAAATTCAAGGAATCACCACTACAATGTCATTTATTTACAGGAGCACCTAGAGCCTGAGTCAATGTTTAAGCTTCAAATCAAGGTCTGAAGCCTTAATTATTAAATGGTCCCAAATCTACTACAGGTAGTTGCGAATATATACAGAAACAAAAAAAACTTTATGAGTACACTGCTAGGTCCTGCCTACGAGGATAATGAAAAATTTAGTATGGAAGAAAGGATACAAAAAAAAAAAAAGATAAATAAATACCTTGGAGTATTGGATGTCCAAAGATAATATGCCAGGCTTGTTTGTTCGATGAAGAGGATAACTATTGAGTTGAGTGTATCTCTCCAGAGATTCAATGGAAGACAGTGTTGCAGGTATCTGGAAGAAGAAATAAACACAGAAGCGCTTAAGAATTATCAGAAAGAAGTTTTAATATCAAATTAGAAAAACATGGTCATTCATATTTCGTGAAGCCACAGGTCTACACTACACGCATTACCTGCCGCTTTTTCCTTTGTTGTGAAAGAACAGCATTACAGTCTGTAAGCTCAGAAATGATAGCACTTGAGATTCCTGGACGGATTTTTTTCCCATCTGGACCCATTGCATCATCCTCGGCAGCTACAGAGACAGTCAAAAACAGAAATAAGCAATCAAAAGTACACAGGTTAAATAGAATGAGTTGAAATACACAAAAGCTAAGAACCTCTTTTCCCATTGCTTAAGGCAGCAGCATTAACTGCATCTGGTGCTGCTAATGGCATGGGTATCTGTCTTTCAGCCTGTGCCAGTAATGCGCGTGCCTCATCCCTTTCCTTCTTTAGCCTTGCAATAACACGACATGCAGCATCATGCTGCATAGGCAACATAGAAATCAGTGGCCAAAGTGAGGCAGCATGCAACTAAATGCATGTATAAGTGAAAATGTCACAAAAACAATTATGTATTTTTGCATTCATTTCCGTCTAATCAAAATATATTTTTGGGAAGTTCAATGGTATGAAGAAAGAGCAAGTAATTTAGTAAGGAAATGGGATGAAATTAATGCAAAGAATTAGAAATATTAGTTAAAGTACATTGCACACGCAATCAGTCTATGTTCAAGTTCAGAAAAAAATGCAATGAAAAGCAAATAACAGTCTAACTGAAATATGTTGCTACTGTAATGAAAAATAGACATTTTCCACAAAAGAAGCGACACAATAAAAGCTTAGAAAATCAATTAGCATCTAGCTACTCATTATTACCTGGTACAAGGCATGACTTAGCTCTTGCCTTGCGGTGTGTAACTGTTGCTCCAAAGCAAAATTAGAAAGCATCAAACCGTCCCATTCCTAGTTTGAATCAAACCAGTTAAGCGTCAAGAAGTATCAATCGGACATTAATAAAGATTTTTAACTACATTCATACGTAAATTTAGAAACAGCCAAACAGGGTATTTTGTTTATAGTACGTTAAGAAAGTTGATGCTCGAACCAGTAAAATGTAGAAAGTAAGAAAACCTAACGAAAAAAACAAGAGAGTGAACTGTTATTTCATAGAATGGAAGCTACAAGAATCTGCTAGAAACTAGCTAAATAATATAGATCGAGTAAGCACTTGTTTGGCACGTGTTTAAATATAAACACTTCACACATTCGTGAGACGCACAAGTACAGCCACTTATCCATCAATCATTTTTATCTATTTATATTTATAATCTAAACCGATTATAAACAATTCCCAAACATGCTTTAAAATGAATCAAATTTTCCAGCAGAATAGTTACATGATAACTAGGAAATTTGTGCTCACCATTCGAGTTGCTTGTCTACATTCAGAATTGAACTGTGTATAAACTCTTTTATTGAATTATGCGCAAAAGTAGAATTATTGAATTGAACTGTGTATAAAACTCTTTTAGCACAATGAAGTTACAATTATGATTTATATTACAATCTTCCCAAATCAGTGAACTTCAATCTTTTATAATCCATCTGTATCACTTAAATATACCAATAGGTAGAGAATGTGGTTGTTACATCCAAAATTAGCAGGAGAAGAAAGCCATGTGTGGCGAGGGAGATGGAAACTAGAAACTGGAACCTACTTTTTGAGGGGGGAGGACCAACAAGCTTCTTAAGCCAAAACATAAGTCTTGTCTTCATTAAACACAATCCCAAAACAAATTCTACACCATTATATAATTACCATACATCCTATTAGAAAATGATTTTGGGTGACAAGTAAATGCTAAAAGTTGGAGAAAGATCCATGAACAAGAGTTAAAAATCCAAGGAACAGAAACACGTACAATTTGAAACATCCCCAGCATCCCAGGAATACTAGCAGCTTGAACCGGACGAGGCTTCACAATCTGCCCAGAAATCCAATAAATTTAAGCTCTAAACTGCTTGGCACTCAAAATCCCATTAGAAAACAATAAAACAGCCTGAAAAACAAAATAAGCAAGAGAGCTAAACGTAAATTCAAAGGTACGAATATTTGTGCAAACAGCATACCTTTCCAGTTTTTATTGGAATAATATCATCCATCGTGAGCAGCTCTCCAGTAATAGGACATTTTCCATAATCCTATTCAAATAAAAGGAAATAAAAAGCACGTACACAAAGCTTCAATTAATGATAGATCGTCACATAAAAAATAATATTATTAATCAATCAATCTAGAAGCTACAATATTAATAAGCAAATAATTCAACTAATGGAACTTCCCACCTGCCTTTTTTTTCACTTGTTGCAGGAAAAAAATAAATAAATAAGGGAACCGTAATGAGAAATATGTTTCCAGAAGTTTCATTATTATGTCCCAAATTACAACCCATTTGGCCCTTTTAGACCTCCATTCAAAAGATTAACTATATCTTGTTCAATGTTCTAGTAAGACGCCATAGCTATAAAATTACTTCTAGAACTTGACAATTTTATTGAGATCATTGTGCCCGGCAAGGAATAAAATTCCCAAACTTGTCTGTAAAAACTTCACCAATCTTCCGCCATAATTTCCCAGTAATAAAAAATATCATACACACACACACTGAGAGAGAGCACCGAGATGTGTCCCTCGGTCATTAATAAGCATATAATTCAAAAATGGAATTTCCAACCAGTCTTCTCAGTTGAAGGGGGGAACAACGTAACAAGAAAAGGCTTATCAGAAGTTCCATTATAAATTATAATGGCTCAAATGAAAACCTTTTTATCACTTATTTGAGCTACATTCAAAAGATCATTTTTTTTTTGGTAGTTTAGTTCCATAAACTTGCTTTGGAACATTGAATTTCGAAATTATACCAATCTTTTGATAAAATTTCTTATAACCCAAAAATGTCGTATATATGAATATACGAAGGGGCAGAAACAGAGAAATGTACCGCGATGTGTCGCTCAATTAAGCGCTTCTCAAAGAGTAAACCACTCTTATTGGAGACGACGGGTTCCTCCGGCACCTCACCGGAAACTGTAAGATAACAAGTAAAGCCATGGATCAGGTTCACCATCAAAAATTATACACAACACACCAAAAATATATATATACACACAAATATTCAGAGAGAGAGAGAGAGAGAGTTTTACTTGAACAGTTCATTGTGAGTATGGCTCACTGGGTGAAAGAGGGAATGGCGAGACGGAGATAGGGTTTATGGGGGAAGATGAATCCGCGAGGGGCTGGAGAGCAAAAATAGATGGAGTTAATTTTATAAATGGTCCCTGACCTTTGCATGAGGTTTTAAGTTAATCCTAAATATTTTTCTGATTTTACCAAAAAATGCAAATTGTGATTTTCATACGCAATATGGTCCAAGTCCAAGAGCTTGGAATAAAAAATGTGAAGGATGGTAAATGTCGAAACTCGAAAGGGGAAGGCTTTGAGAAACTATCGGACGAGCCAGGTAGGGAAAAAGAGTAGACAAAAAACTTTGGACGTAAGTTAAATTTAAAATATTCTTGAAATTGTTGAATAATTAAAGTAATTTTGGTTTGAACATAAGTTAGTTTTTTCTTCATTTTATTTTTTTTCAAAGTGCCACTATCTTGCTTTAAAATGCTTAACCGCGGAAAATATTAAACTTTTTTTTTTTTGACGTATTTTTATTTTTTATTAAACTTTTATTTGTATTTTTTAAAACCATATCATTCATCAGAGTTAGAAATTGGGCTGAGTTAGTGGGTTGGCCAATGAAGGGAAGGAAAACATGCTTGAGTTGGGCCCATATTGGTGTGGGCTCTATATGGACCGGACCGGGCTTTGTTTCAGCAACCAATCAACCCATTAGCAATAGTGCCAGTGCCCGGTTTGGCAATTTGAAAGCAAATGAAGAGCAAATAATGTTAATTATCATTATAATGATAAAACATATGCAACGTTCATTATCTCTGACATTTCGCTCTCACTCTCCCTCTCTCTCATAAAAATTGAATTGCACAATCTCATTATTTCAAATAGATTATCACATCACCAATTTTTCCCTATCATAATGATAAATAGTATTATTCTTAAATTAAAACTTAAGTAATTATTTTATCAGTTGTCAATTGAAACTTGCAAGTCAAGCATGGGAGCATCTTACTTAAATTTAATAATTAGGTTGTAATTTTAAACTCAACTTCCTAATTAACTAGTTCAATAATTTTAGGGTGTGTTTGAGCCATATTATTTTAGAAGAATGTATTCTGAAATAGTAGATTGATAGAAAATGTGTGTTTGAAAAGGAATAAAAAATTATTGATGTAATGAAAAATATTATTTTATTGAAGAATGTGTAGTTGAAAATGAGTAGAATACAGAGAATTAAAATTTTAATGTGTACCAAACATTGGCTTAACCGTTATAACTCATTTGGGGCTTTCTCAAACACTGCCGTAAACTTGTTTGACGAAGGTTTTTTAAAGTAAATATAATTTTTTTTATAGTAATGTTATTTGCAGTTCCTTATTATCATAGTCGTTCTACGTAACATGCACGGACAGTTAATTATTTGATGCATTATGCAATAAAAAAAACTATAGTAAGGTAATTACGGTATTAAGCGATTGCAAATATCATTATTTTATTTATTTATTTTTTGGATACGTCATATGTGAGATTGAACAATGAGGAAAAGTCGTGAATTGATGGAATTTATGGTTAGAAATAATTTTGAAAAATTGTACGAAACGAACTTTGAGTAAAGTAGCCGAAACCTCAATGTTTTTCAATGGAATAATCATAGTTGAAACCTCAAATTTTTGACCTTGATTTCTAACAAACGATAGGCTGGTCTATTTTTCCGAACAAAAACAAAGTTATCGGTTATCCCATCAATCTAGATTTTCAATTATTAATATAAATATTAATAGTTTGGCCCCACTCACTTATAATTTTGAAATTTGAAATTCAAAAATACTGCTGGTAAGGTAGGACAAGAAAAATAATTATACTAGATTAAAATACTATTATTTTATTATACATAGAAGTTTGAGAAAATGATAGGACAAATGAGGGGCATGAACAGCACTCAGTGTACAATGTTGGATCCCATTTTAAATTATTTTTTTCAAATTTATTTCAAATCATGTATTTTTTCAATAAAATATTTTACATATAAATTAATACATTTTTCATATTTTTTAATCACACGTTCTCCAATAAATCACTTTTTTATAAAATTTATTCTAAAAAATATATATTGAACTAGGATTTAAAAGATATTTGTATTAGTAATTCATATATTTTCAATTTGTTAAACAAAGGTGGTGGCTCGAGCTAATTATTGTTTATTTTAAGCGGCGTAGAATTTCATTCCTCTTTGAGCTCCATTTTTTTGGTGTAGAATGTATTTTGAAATAGTAGAAGGTGAAAAATGTGTGGTTAAAAATGAATAAAAAGTTAAATAAATTTAATCACACATTCTTCAGTAAATCATTTTTTATAAAATTTATTCTAAAAAATGTCTACTGAATATCGTTTTAAAAAAGATACTTGATTAATAATTCGTATAATTTTAATTTGTCAAACAAATATGGTAACTCGAACTAATTATTGTTTATTTAAAGTGGTGTGGAATTCCATTCTTGTTTTGAGTCTCATTTTGTTTTTTGTTTTTTTTTGTATAAAATGAATTTTGTAATAGTAAATTGTGGAGAATATATGATTGAAAATGAATGAAAATATTTTGAATTGGGTGTAATATTAATTTACTAAAGAATGGAGAGAAAAATGTATTCTTGAAAAAAATGGGGATTAAACAATATGGTATTGCACGATGGTGATTTATTTGAGAATATAAGTAATTAAGTATTGAAATTCAAAAGATGTATCAAACTAGGCCCCTGTTTGATCTGGATTAAAATTCGATTTTAATTTAAGTCAAAGTCAAACAATTAATATTAACCACGTCTTTTATGGGTCCCACAACTTTTCAACCGCACATTTCAAAAACTTATATCACAATTTACTAAAAAATCTAATTTTAATTTACACCAAATACCCTCTAGTTATTTTGTGCTTTTTGATGCCTTCAAAAAAAGAAAAAAAAAAAAAAGAAGAAGATCATCGCTAGGAAGGTGGAATCTTGGTAGACCACAATAAACCAAAGAAGAAATCAATTATGGCCATCATGTCGTCCAAACTCAAAACAAGGGTCAATTTAGGTGCCCGTACTCCATCAATGCATTAATTTGAGAACAAAAGTCAATGATTTAATATCGAAACATTATTATAAATATAGAAAAAATAAATAAATAATCTCAATTATATTGAAAAGATAGAGGTCCTAAAATTTCAACAAGTCATTATAATCTCTTAATTCAATTTATTACGTTTCAAGAAGGAAACAAAAAAAAAAAACGTTTAATCAATGAATTCACACAAGCTAAGCTCGAATCAATTACCTTTATTTAGTAATCGGGAAAAAAAGTGAATATATCTCATTTAAAAATTTAATTTTTTTTAATTTTACCTAATTTCCTCGATCCATGTGTCATTCGAAAAAGGTGACCACCACATTAAACCCGTTCGAGTCTCATTATTCAAAAGCTCATTTTTTCTCAAATTCATTTGAAATTACACGTTATTTAAATAAAATTATTTTATACGTAAACCTAAACTTTTTTCATACTTTTTAATTAAGTATTTTTCAAAAAAAAAAAAAAATCATTATTACTAAATTTGTTTTCCATAAAATGGGGCTCAAACAAATCTTTGTTTGATTTAGCTATAAAAAGTGAATTAATATTTAAATTACAGTCAATAATTAATTTTAATCATTAATTTCATGAAACTCATAGCTTTTCGATCATACATTTTTATCAATTTTTATAAAATTTACTAAAAATTTATTTATTTTTTATCTAAGTTGAACAAGGCTAAACATTAAGCGCATGTTTGACCTCATTATTCCACATTATAAAGAGAGGAGTGATAATTTTTTTAGAATGTGTAGTTAAAAAGAAAGGGGGGTTTTTTTTTTTTTTTACGTGTAATATTATTTTATTGAATAACATGTGATTTCATAAGAAAAGAGAAAAAAATAAATTATAAATTTAGGGTGTGTTTGAACCACATTATTTTGGAAGAATGTATTTTGGAATAGTAGATTGGTGGAGAATGCGTGGTTGAAAAAAAAATGCAGAGTTGTGATTGAAAATGTGTAGAAAAATGAGAATTAAAATTTCAATGTGGGTCAAACAGAGACTTAAAAGAGAATAATGGGCTACATGGCTAACCACTGTCAATTCTACTGTAGCACATTAAATTTGCTAGACACAAACAAGGGAAAAATTCATAACTCAGGCTTTATCTATCCCAAAATCAAAAATCAAGTCACAAGATTTAGAATTGCAAAAATCAGATTTTTCATGAATTAATTAATTAACTCACCCTCACTCCACTCTACCCCACCTCCATCTCTACCACCACCATTGCTCCGACGAATACTCCGGTAACCGTCGATTACTTCGGCAACTGTTCTCCGGTCGCGCTTAATTCCGGTGATCGTTCTGTCGCTGCTTAATTTCGACGACTACTCCGATTCCAGCAATTGTTAAGGTCACAGTTATATGAAATTTGGTCGTAGATATCTTATTAATTAGTTAAAAATTTAATCTTCAGTCAAAACTTATGGTCGCGGATATATTCTTAATTAGTTAAAAATTAATTTCAGGTTACAGCTTATCAAATTAATTGGTCACATATTATTTTGAGGTTACAAATCAAGAATTTTATGATCACAGGTTATTTCTCAACTACGAATTAAAATTTTTTATAGGTCACAGATTGAAGAAAATCAAAACTTTTACTGATCACAACTCTATTATAGTGAGTCACAGTTACAATTTCTAGGTCACAGAGACCTACCCATTACAAATCAAGAAATTTATGGTTACATGTTATTTTTCAACTACGAATTAAAGTTTTTTAAAGGTCACTGATTTAAAAAAAAATCAAAACGTTTACTGGTCACAACTCCATTACAATGAGTCACGGTCACAATTTCTAGGTCAGACACCCACCCCAACTCATTTCATCCCACCCACGATCGTCGCCACGACAACCCACAGCCATTGCACACAACCAACAAGAGAATCATTGTCACCAAATTCAATCAACCGCAAACAAACACCATGACAATCTCCAGATCCACTACAAAACCACTTAACCGCCGCCAATATCCACCACCAACATCACCAAATCCACCGTCCACCACCAACAAAAAAAACCCCAAAAACCACCTCCACCACCAACCACATATCCACAATCACTTACACCGCACAATCACCAACCACAAAATCAAATTCACAATCAGTGCAAAACCCCAAATCCAAAACCACCACCACAGATCCACCACACGCCCCATTCACAGCCACACCCATAGCAGATCCACCACTGCATCGAAGGCCTCCACACACCCACCCATCAGCTACAGCAGCGTCGTGACGCTGCTGCTACAACATCGCGACGTCGATGGAGAGAGAAATGAGGGAGGGGAAGGGGGCTGCTGGGTTCATCAGCGTCGCGGCGCTGCTGAATGACAACAGCGTCACAGTGCAGCAGCATCGCTCAACAGTAGAGTGAGGCAGACAGGGAGAGGAGAAGGGAGGAGGCGGCGGCAGTGGTGGAAAGAGGTGGCGGAGGAGGCGGCGACCGATTGTGAGAAATAGTTAGAGGAGAGAAATGAAACGGATTAGGTTTGATTTGGATAGATTTAGGGTTTCATATTTAAAATAAATTTGGTGGGGATATATAGTAGAGTGGGTACATAGGTTATTTTAATTTTATAATATCAGTATTAATTAGAAATGATAAAACCTGCTTTTTGATTAAATAAAGTTTAAACTTGATTTTCATAAATTTGAAACTAAACAGCTGGTTTTATATAATTATCCTTTGCAATAATATTATTTTAATTTTATAATATCATTATTAATTAAAAATAATAAAACCTGATTTTTTATTAAATAAAATTTAAACGTGATTTTCATAAGCTTGAAATTAAACAGCTGGTTTTATTTAATTATTCCCCCCCACCCCCACCCACACCCACACACACACACACAAACAAAGCACCTCTAAATTCATGTCCTTGAAGTAAAGCACAAAAATATAAATATTTCCACATTTTACTAGTTGTACAAATGTACATGCAGGTAGAAGTCACGTGTTTGAGAAATAATTGGTCCACTTTGTCAACTTCATTTTCTTAAAAATTCAAAATCACGAAAGTTGAACCATGTTTTAGCCTTGGACCAATGTTATTGTGATCGGACTTGAATGACGAGTTAAACATTTTTTTTTTTTGGAAAGTTTGTTAGGAAGTCGACCAGCTTACTCCGTTGAAAGATGGGTACTCAAGGAATGTAAAAAGCTATCATATTGGGTTCGAAAACGAAGTATAAAAAGGTAAAAATAAAACTTACGAGTAACTTTATATCAATCTGTAATTTCATCAGTTTTTGTGACCTCATTGATTGAGGAAACCATCTAATTATCTAAATTGATTAACTCCGATAATAAAATCTCATTCCCATTGATATTAGCATTAAGCCTCCATTTGGGGATAATTCATAAACGGTTTAACTTACAAGAAAGGTAGAAATGAGTCATTACTTGTGGATTTATTGACATATGCGGTTGATATTAGGGGCGGACCCACATGGGGTCATATGAGCCCACAAATTTATTTATTTATTTTGAGATTTCCTTGATAATTTTTTTTTTTTTTTTTTTATATAAACATCTTTGAATTCTCATTTTTGACCCCACAAAAAAATGATCTCGGTTTTCCCCTAGTTGATATAAAATTCGACTATTTATTAGTAATTCATTTAATCATGGCTAATTTATCCAAATACATCACTTATGTAACCTCTTGATTCTTGATTATGGACTCAATTGGTATGACTTTTGCTTTTATTTTCTTTAGAAGAATTTCCTTAGTAAATTATCTTAATTTTAGTTTTAAAATTATTTTTTAAAAAACCACCTTTTAGCATGTTTGATTGACTAAATTTTCCGTGGAAATGGTTTTCCACATTTTCTTGGTTTTTGAGGAAATTTTTCCCATGTGTTTAGTGAGAAAATATTTTCTAGGCAAATTTTTTTTAATTTTTTTTTGGCAATGGAAAAAAATTATATCCCAAATTGTAACAAATTTTATCCCTTGAATGGACAATTTTCATGAAAAATAAACACAAACGAATACTAAAAGATCCAAAATTTTCATATTTTTTAGTAAAGAATTATATCAATCAAATATAATTAATTGACAATTCCCGCTAGAATAATTTCTAGACAATTGAATTTCTGAAATTCATTTTCTTTCCACTCAATTACATTCTTTCAATCAAACGGACCCTTAGGCTATGTTTGATAGCCTTAATTTTCCATGGAAAAGGGAAAACATTTTTCTTTTCCATGCAAAACACTTGTTTTATAGCCAAATTTGTCATGGAAAATGTTTTCCCTCCCACCCCTATTTTCCTTGGTTTTGGAGAATTGTTTTTCCCACCATTAACGAACACTAAACTTTGATAAAATAATGGTGAAAAAATAGTTTTCGAGCAATTTTTTTAACTTTTTGGCAATGGTAACAAATTTCATAACATATTGTAAAAACAAATTTTACTTTAATGGACAATTTCCATGTAAAATGAAGCCGAACGTAAACAAAAAATCCAAAATTTTAAAATTTTTCGGGTGAAAAATTATACCAATCAAACACACTTATTTAACAATTCTTAGAAAAACAAGTTCTATGCAATATTTTCCATGGAATNTAAAATGAAGCCGAACGTAAACAAAAAATCCAAAATTTTAAAATTTTTCGGGTGAAAAATTATACCAATCAAACACACTTATTTAACAATTCTTAGAAAAACAAGTTCTATGCAATATTTTCCATGGAATTCATTTTCTTTCCACCCATTTTCCACCCTACCAATCAAACGGACCCTTAGAGTTTGATACCACAGTGGTGACGCCCTTTGGTACCTAGTGGGCATGTAGCCTCTACCTAATTATGAGTCTGTTTGGTAGAGATTAAAATCGGATTAAAATTGAAAAATTAACCATTATTGTTGACTTTTATTAGACGAGTGAGACCCAATAACGATCATATTTTCAATTTTAATTGGATTTAATTGTTACCAAACAGACTCTTAAATTATAAGTTAGAGGATA